>CAKAOH010038598.1:11679-140942 GCA_916701665.1 Sebastiscus tertius | reverse complement strand
CTCTCTCTGTGTGTGTGTGTGTGTGTGTGTGTGTGTGTGTGTGTGTGTGTGTGTGTGTGTGTGTGTGTGTGTGTGTGTGTGTGTGCAATGCCTGTTCCTGTGTATATACACTTTTGCCGGGTACACACTCCATGAGAATCGAGCCAATTTTGGGTCCCGACAATCGTCAGCAAAGCCCCAATTTTTTGATGGTTCAAAAGATTATCTTTCCAGATATTCCTGTGTTGTGAGGTATGTTAAAATACTGTTGCATTGCCAGTCCACTCGCCCAACACCACTCTGGTTTTTGTTGTGGTATTTTTCAGTGTCTTCAATTTGTTTGTGACGTGTTTCTGTGCACGGCGGATGCCTCTCTCATTCAGCAGCCTTGTTATGTTCCCATACACTACGTTGTCCCTCACTGTCCCTGTCATCTACCGCTTCATTTCTTCCTCCCCACTGATGGCCAGGAGCTCCCGCACCTCGAAGTCTTGCCACATATGTTCTTCAAATTGTCAGTCGTTTATCTCCATTGTAGCTGAAAACATTCCTGCTGCCATCGCATCATTTGTTTAAGGGCTACAGCAGCGACCAGTGACATCTGCGTCACGACTGTGCACCCTCATTTGCAACCAATGACATCATTTGTCCCGCCCCGGTTGGTAGCGACCCTGGTGGCGTGCCACTCACATTGAAGTCGACCCCTTGTCCGATCCACCTCTCGCCCTGGGTCGCAAAGCCAAATCAACCATGGATGTATAAAGAGAACTGGACACAGCTTTGGAGGCGGGGCCACGTTCATTCCTATGAGAGTTGCTCAGTGGTGCATGGAGCCAAAATGGCTCGACTGCCGAGTGATAAAGTACCCGGATCATCCGGCAATCTTCCGCATCCATTGAGCCCATGGAGCAGGTGCAGTAGCGTTTCCTTTAAACCCGCTTTTGTTCGTACTGGGAAGTCGAGTTACCTCAAAAAAATTGTCTGCCGAGTTACAGACGTCTCTTTCTTAATATAAGTCTATGGGAAAAAAGTATTTTTGGGCCCAATGGCATCACATGATGGACACGGAAGTTGTAATTCAACCGTTTGTCCACTACGAAAATTTGCTTCAAAGCCCGGCGCTCTTTCCTGGGGGCTTGTAGATTCATTGCGAGGACACATGTCAAATACACGTCAAAGGATCCGTTTTGAAATCATTGAAAAAAAGAACAGGTTAGACAGGTTTGCCTCAAGTGTTTTCTATGATGCTGGCAGGCCTCATCCATAAACATAGACAAAAATCTAAATACAGTGTTTCTGTATAATTGGCCAATAGTGATGTACAATTTTCTGTGGCACTGCGTGTAATTTCACTGTATTAAAAGGTACTGGAACAGAAGTTATGCATACATTTTTAATCAGTGGCATTCCTATAATATTCCCAACATAGGGACTCACTCTTTAGGGGCTAGAGACCTATACAGGTGGTGTTTGTAATCTCCTATGACTTCACTCACAGGCCACATTATAAATGAAAATGCTGCTCTCTTCTGGCTTACAGTATGAACTACAGATGTTTTAATAAAATAACCATAGCTGGATAATTGAATCAGTAAATATAATAGAAGAACAATTAAAGGCTCTGAGCAGTCGACTCAAAAACACAAAGGAGTGAATCTTGAAGATCAAACCTCCAGCACCAAAGTCTGAAGCCTTAACCAGCTCACCGCAGACACATGTACGTGCAGTCTATGGTTCAATTCCAATTCAAATCAACCGTTTTCTTATCTCCGTGTTCAGACTGTAGCCTCTCCCTCTTTTAAGGTCACGGCCAGTTTCAGTTTAATTCTGTAGATCACATTTAAAAAAATCCCACCCCAGCATCTCTTCAGTTACATAAACAGTTAGACACAGCCCAAACTAATCTGCCATACGAAAGGTGTGAAGGAAGGAGGGTCAACCATCCGACATAAAGGAATCACATGATCCTGATCCTTATTTCAGACTTTCTAGTCACCATGAGCACAACTTCAGATCCTTTGGTAAAGCCTAAAGTCTAGCATTCTTCGTCGTGTCTAGAATATAAAGACGTGGCTGTTAAAACCAGGGCCTCAGCACTGTTTGAACCACCTTCCTGAGGAGCTAAAGACCTTAAGTCATTTAAAGTCTGCAAATAATGTCCAAATTTGTATTGATTGACAAGACAGTGGGACTAACCGATGTCATTAGCCAGTGTAGATGACTTTTGGGACCTTGTCAGATCAAGTGTTGGGAGGCAGATATATTCTCTCTGGTGCTAAGGCTGGCACACTTTGAAAGGAACGGACACTTTTTTGAGGGACAGGTGTATTGGAAAAATAATTCAGAGAAAGATCGGACCACAACGTTGTGTGTTTGTCAATAAAAATGTTCTATCTGCGTACTTCTGGGATCCTTTCTGAACTTTCGTCTGGGTGAAGGCCACCTTCAAGTTCTCTAACGACATTGTATAAGCAAGCTTTTATACTTTTTAGTTAAACTTTCTGCTCCCTGACAAAAGAGTGCATCCTTAAAGGCAGGGTGTTGACGATGTTCTCCAGTATACACCGTTTGTTATATTGGTTGAAATGGTCTTTACACCCCGACAGCGATCCATTACTTATGAGCTCTGAAAAAGGACCAGAAAAGGGCCGTCGTCTGTAGCTGCTGTAATCCTGTAAAAACGTCGACCAATCATTGCCTCGTGGTCAGCTTGGAAAGAACCAATCAGATGCCTCCCTGCCTCTTATTGATTAGGCTCTTATAATCAGTCACCTAATCAGACAGATACACTACTGCTATCCACAGGGAGCACAGAGCTGCATGCAGCACATAAGTCTACAATTTGGGGAAATAGAGAGTGATGAGGCTCAGTTCGCAAACTCTGCTGGCATGTAAGTAAACTCAACTTTCAGTTGGTGCTCGGCCCTGAAATCGCCTGTAAAAAGACAGAAATCTGCCAGTTGAAGAAAGTTTTTGTACCTTCTGGAAATAGTCCAGATTTATGTATACCCCAAAGAAAGCATCAGTTAAATTAAGAAAAAGTAAAAAAGGGGAAATTGTATGAGAATACAGTAACATCATCTATAAATGGTAAATTGATAGTTAATTAAACTTGGTTAATAGTTATTGTACTGATAACAAATAATGATCTGATAATTAATAATGTTTACTAATTATTAATAATACTATAAGTTATTTTAACAGTTTATTATTGCACACATTACAACATTTATATATATATATAAATTACATATTTGTATTATTTTTTATTAGTAATATTAACGATTAAGACATTTAATTGTTCGTAAAACATCTATAAACATTACATAGATCGATATTTGTGACACTTTGTTAATTGTTAATAATTAGTTTGTAAACCATATATGAACATTATTTTGATGGCTATTATAAAGTTGCAACTGATGATCATAATACCTTGTTAAATGGTTAATAAATACTTTGTAATGCATCTATAAACATTATTTAGATAGATAGTTAATACTTTGTTATTGGTTAATAATTGATTTCTGGTCCATCGATCTATGAATTTTTTATAGATGTTTTACAAACAATTTCTTAAAAGTTTACAAATCATTTGATAATCACTAACAAATACTTAATATAGTGGATAAAATGTTATAATGTGTGCAACAATAAACTGATAATAAATATTTAATATAATCAGAATGTAATTGTGATCATCTCTTATCAGCTATGACACAATATATAATTTATAAACTAATTATTTCATATTACACAAATTAATGATAAAATAACCGAAATTATAGCATGACTAATAATTAGTAAACACTATTAATTATAATTTCCTAGAATGTTAACAGAGAAATAACTATTAGCTAATTTTGATTAACTATTAATTTACTATTTATAAATTATGGTGATTACAAAGTGTCACCAAGAATACAATGAGAATCAAACTGTGAGCCATAAAAAAATCTGATTTTTAGAAAATTCTTTACAACTAGGTAAGTCAATTTTATCAATTTATATTCAATCAATATCAATGTCGTCTGTCACTTAAACAGTGATCTGCTGCTGTATTGTGACAGGAACTATTATGGATTTAAGGATCAAGATGATATTAATTAACCAAATGAAATGTTGAAAACATAAGCTTACACCCTTAAATATATGATCTAATTCTAAGCCTTATAACCTTATTTGTTAAAAACTGAATAAAAGTAAATTAAATAACATTAATGGATGGACAGATTAAGTGAATCCAGTTGTTTGCAATGCAAACTGAATTGTTTCAGGATTATCTGTTCATATTTCATTTTTAAATCAAGAAAAAAAAGTGACTTCTCTCATTGATGATTGAGTTTTCATTTATGTCAAAATAATGATAATAAAAAAAAAAAGATAAAACACCAAGGCTGGACGAAACAGCTGTATTTCAGCCTATCTTTACAAACCAGGCTGTATATCTACAGTTACAGTTTAATTTCAGTTGGTGGGATTCCAGGTATATGAGCCGTTACTGAAAACAGAAACTCAGAGTAACAAACTGTATGAAACTAAACAGTCAGAGAATAAGGCTGAGCTATGAGATTTAAGATTTACAATTGGCTTAATAAATTAACAACTTGCATATAACTTGTCAATGTACTTACATAAGTTAGAAATTAAACACAATTCTATACATTGAGTTACTGATATTGTGGGTAAATGTGTAATTTAGGATAAGGTTGAGGGTTATCAGTGGATCTTTAATTAAAGTGCATTTCAAAGAGATCACACAAGCACATAAAATATGTTATAAATGCAAATTTTACGAGAATTGAATACATATTTCTATGATAACATTACATTAAAGTAATGCTGCAATATCTCCTTTAAGCTTATTTGTTTTAAGTAAACTCAAGCATGCAATTTCCAAGATACTTAAAATATACTTAACAGTAGCAACTACATAACATACTTTATTGCTACTCAATTTGAATTAGATATTCAAAATTAACTTGTTCACATTAACAATTAACTTAATCAAATAACACTTTAATGGTTTACATTTAAGTATTTTTTAAGTAACTAAGTTTTTAAGTTCATTTAAGTATTTCAGGTACTTTTTTACAATGATTTAATTTATTTTTATACTTTTGTGTGCTCATTTTTTTACATGGTTAATATAATATGCTGCAAAATGTAATACAACTAAATGGTATGTATTTAAGTAATGTCAAATATGCATTCAAGCAAGCTTAATATGCTAAATTTGTACTTGCATTCTCATAGATTTTATAAATATTTCTAACTTTATTTGTATTTTTAGATCAAACTTCTAATACAGCTGATATGTATTTCAAATGTTAGATGAACATAGGAGGTGTACTTCAGATTCATTTAATTTGATTAAATAATTTAATGCAAAATCCATTAAAAAAAATAATAATAATGTAAGGTGTGTCATTAGCTATGGCTGAACATACATTAGAGTTAGTTAGTTATTTAGTTTGCTTGCTATATTTGCAGGGCTGCTGGTATGCTGTTTCCCAACAGGACAGACTGCAGCTCAATCTACTACAACTGAAACCAGTAACACCGTAGATCCAGCTCCATCACAAGCTCCATTATCAACTCCATCACCAGCTTCATCATCAGCTCCATCACGAACTCCATTATCAACTCCATCACCAGCTTCATCACCATCAGCCACTACAAGTACGTTGGTCCAAAGCCAAAAGACTTTAGTCTTAACAGGTCTACGACTCTACAGCCACATTAGCGTCTATCAGGCGGTACTTAGTCACTTAGATTCTTTGAACTAAATGCCAATGTCAGCACGTTAACATGCTCACAGCGACAATGTTAACAGTCTAATATTTGGCACGTATATGTTTGGTGTGTATACATATATCAGGGCTGTCACATTAACGCAACTTGCAATTTTTAGGTTGTAGCGGGCTCAGTTTTAAAGCCAGTTTTAAACTATAAAACTTAAGGAATCCATCTAACGTAACCAGTAGCGGACTTGTTGGACCGTGCAAACACAGCCTCCCTCTTTCATTCCTTCAACCACCTTTGCGCTATTTGTGCGTATCCAAAAACCTGTTGATATCCAAGTCTTTCATAATGTTTAAAAGTTTTGCATCTGTAAACTGGTGGCTAGTTTGTTTGTGTACAACGTAGGGTTTTTAAAGTTAACGCGATAATAACTAACTTGTTTCGAAGGAGGCTAAATAACGCTCCAAACTTAGGCTTAATTTTGGCGAGGAAAAACTGGCGTGGCCATTTTCAAAGGGGTCCCTTGACCTCTGACATCAAGATATGAGAATGAAAATAGGTTTTATGGGTACCAACGAGTCTCCCCTTTACAGACATGCCCACTTTATGATAATCACATGCAGTTTGGGGCAAGTCATAGTCAAGTCAGCACACTGACAGCTGTTGTTGCCTGTTGGGCATGATTGAGCATATTTTGTATGCTAAATGCAGTACCTTTGAGGGTTTCTGGACAATATCTGTCATTGCTTTGTGTTGACAGGGCGATGCTGCTGTTTCTCATCGCCCTAAAGGGCTTTCTTTCACAACAATGACCCGCTAGCTGTACATTATCCCGCGTATTACACGGCTACTTACTGAAGAAATCAATAATTTGACACGAAAAACGGTACGCCAGAGTCCAGCATCAGAACTGCACCCGTAGCAACGGTCTGCTATAAAGAAATAACGGACCTCAGTACGCCGTTATTAACCAATCAGAATCGAGTATTCAACCACGCCGTGTAATAATTACCAATAATAAATGTATATATTTGCATAAAGCAAGCGTATTTGTCCACTCTCATGTTGATAAGAGTGTTAAATACTTGACAAATCTCCCTTTAAGGTACATTTTGAACAGATAAAAAATGTGTGATTAATTTCAGATTAATCGCGATTAACTAAAGACAAGCATGCGATTAATCAGAATTAAATATTTTGATTGATTGACAGCCCAAATTTTAATACAGTAAAAGTATTTGCTTTAAAAAACATATTTTGGTAATATTATAGTGATGAGGAAGTGATGAAAGGAGTAGAATGATAAATAAATCCTGTACTCATATAGTATAGCACATTATAAGCACCTTTAAGTATATTAGTGATATACCATATTGAATACTATCATGTACGGTAGGCTCACTGGTACTTTACTTTAAAGCACAACAGAATTTATGTCAAGCTCTTCTAAAAATATACTCCCGATTCAGTTTGTCACCTACAATGCCACTTCCTGTGATCTTTTTAAGTCATCTTTACAACAGCTTCATACTATGACCGGGCCGCCCTTTTTTTAATGTGACTCAGTCATCATGTAGCCTCGCCCCCCACCCCACCCCTCCCTGCCCCCTAGGCTCTTATAATCAGTCACCTCCAGACACAGGCAGCTACACACACTACAGCTGTCCACAGGGCGCAGAGAGCACAGAGCTGCTGCCGCTACAGTACACAAGTGTTTGTGGAGATATACAGTGAAAAGAACACAATGATGAGAGTCAGCCTGCAAACACTGATAACATGTAAGTAAACTCCGACATCAATGCATGCTATTTGATGAAATCTGATTGAAATCTCTTTGTATTTTTATGTGGACTATTTGTCAATCTTGAGGAAGTCAAAATATGTGAAATATCACCTATCAAGCATCAAGATAATTCACTAAATTGAAGGGAAGTTTGGCTCAGGGAGGTGGAGAGAATGCAGACATGCCATGTTAACAAAATTGAGTGTAACTGCCATGTAAAATCTGATTAATATTCAGGCTTCATTGCAAAAACGTGTTGAAAATGTCTCCAAATTTCATTTAAGTTGCTGTTTGGGTGAGCTAATTTCCTGTTTACGACAAAGTCAGGCTTGTTTCAAGACGTTTTTTCGCAATTCAAGTTGCAGCATCCCTTAAGGCAGACTTCTTTCACTGTCACAAATTCATTTTCAACACAACGAAGTTAAAAAAACACAAGCCGGCTCTCCCTGATGAGGGTTAACGTTACACAACAGAATGCTTTTATGTTGTGTAACGTTCGATTTGGTGCCGAGCTCTAAAAGATCTAAAAGTGAGAAAGTACATTGGAAATTTCCACTCTTTATAACCTTGTGATGATTAAAACAAATGTGTGTAGGTGGCACTAATGCTCGGAGGCAGGAAATCTTTGACTTTGACTCTCTGAAAAACACCGTGCTGTTTTGAAACCTGTGGGTAGCGATGTAGGTTTTACAGTACATCACAGGATAATGTGTTCATCATGTTGTTCCTCACTTTCTGTCACAGGATGATGCTGAAAAACGCTGTTTTTTTATTAATTTCCAGTAGAATGGTGTAGCAACTTTCCCTCTGATCTTTCTAAAAGACTACATTTAAAACACCAGCGACAAACCAGAGCACTAAGAAGACAGGGGAACTTTGTAATGTGTCTCTGCCCTGACTTCCTGTTCATTGAAACACCGATGACAATACTCTGCCTCTTAAAGCCTCACATGGTCCTGCTCCACATAATTCTGATTCTATGACTGTTAACTGTGAGCCTCTCAAGTATCTTGTTTGTTCTAAGAGTGTTTAGTTGATGAAATGGTGTTTTAAAGTCCAAGCGGCTGAAATCCCCTTACAGACTGCGTTGTTAAAGGATAAGGCTGGCATTATTCTATATTTATCCAGACCAGTCGCACAGCAGTTCGTGAAATAGTCACAAAATCGAATGTATTGATTCGTGTACATAGACACGGTACTGCTCCGCTGTGCACACCGGCTGTGACCACTCCGTCATCCTCACGGCGATTATCTCATTAAGGTCACGGTTCCTTTACAACATTGGGTTAAATCTGAAATATTGCCAAGTAGGCACTTTTGCTTTTCTCTTTGACAACAAATTCTCCATCATCTTGTCCGTCAACTCTCTCTCATCCCGTGTGTGAAATCTGACTCCTGTTACTCTGAGCTGAGACGCCATACAGACACTTTCATTTTCAGATTGTAGCATCCGTCGTCCGACTATGCATTGATAACACGGCGCTGATACGCAAAAATTAACAAAATTGGTTTTGTTTCTGTAAAAAAAAGCCAAACGACGGTGGGTACGCAATGTAAACTGTGTGTGCCCAACCACCGTGTAACGCCAGTAACACCAACTACCACGGAAAGCCTAATTTTTACCCAAACTACGATCTTTTCCTAAACCTAAATAAGTAGTTTTTGTCACATACAGTAATTTCCGTACATTACGGCATTTACAGTGTTATTTTAACCCAAACTGCAATCTTTTTCCTAAACCTAGTTTGTTGCCTAATCCCAACCAAGTCCATCTATTCCTAAACCTAACTATGTAGTTTTATTTTTGAAAAGACTGGAGTGGAAATTGACACGTGCGTCACGCGTTGCAAGATACAGTAGCTGTTATATGTGTTGAGAGACGTTGCTGCAGGAATGTGCTTTAAACAAGCATCTTTTGTCTTAAATTGCAGGTCTACTGTCGAGTGCAGTGACAACACAGAACGGAAATACACCCTCAGTCTCAGAACTCAGTCAAACATCTCCAGCGTACTTGACCACGTTGGCCCACGTCACCTCCCGGCCTGCAAATGTGTATTCATCAATTACTCAACCTGCCGTGTCAATTACTGATGGCACCAATAAAAATTATGACAGTACAATTCTGTCCACCGAAGATGCAACTCCCACCCCAATGATTAACAACACTCCAAACCTGACAGCTTCATTTGATACCTTGTCACCATCCCCTTCATCTCCTTCCTTATCCACATCTACCACGACTGACAAGCAGGACTCTAGCATCAGCCCTAGCACCAACGAAACCGCCACCCAAGACACCAACACAGCAAATACCACCGGCACTACCATCGCCACCCAAGACATCAGTACAGCAACTACCACCGGTGCCACCAGCCTGACCGGTACCACCGGCCCCACCATCGCCAACCAAAACACCAGCACAGCAAGTACCACCGGCACCACCATCGCCACCCAAGACATCAGTACAGCAACTACCACCGGTACCACCACCAGCAGCACCACCAGCAGAACCACCAGTACCACCAAAACCACCCCACTGGTAGAGAAAGAACACGAGTACAAAGCTCTGAGCCCAGGTACGCAGCGACAAAAAGTTTGTTGTTTTACAATTCTCAAGTGTAAACACAATAAAAAATGTGTTGTGCGATTAAAGTATTGAATTGCAATTAATCGCATGATTGTTCATAGTTAATCACAATTTATAGCAAATCAATGCCACATTTCTTATCTGTTCAAAATGTCTTCACTCTAGCTTTAAAACTGAGCCCACTACAACCTAAAAATTGCAAGTTGTATCAATGCGTTAAACAAATTTGTGGCATTAAAACAAATTTGCGTTATTGTGTTATTACGCAGTTAACTTTGACAGCCCTAAAAATGTCATGGCAATCCATCCAAAAGTTGTAAAGATATTTCATAAATGTCAAGCTCATGGTGGTGCTACAGGAAAGTTCAACGGTCAACATAATCAGTACAAAAATGCAATCCATTAGTTATAGGAAAGAATATACCAAAATACGGTGTTCTTTGAAGGAAGTGTAGTGAAGTGCAAAATAATCAAAATGCTGGAGAAAAACTAGAAAGAAGTGGTCTGTGTTGGGTGCATGGCTACAGGTACTGGTGAGAAGATGAATTAGATCAAGGAAGTCCAGTTTGTGTCCAGATTTAATGTCTGAATACAGCTGTTTATCACTGGACTCATCTTTATAAGCCAGCTGTCTGTCACTGATGGCCTCTGTTGTGCAAGTTACTTCTTAACTTTTTTGTAAAAGCGTAGTCTAAATATATTGCCTGTAAACTGCATGTTATGTTATGCAAATTGTCAGACTGTCTTTAAAACCTGTCTCTGAATGTGTCAAACACTGACATTGCCTAACACACAACCACACCTAAAGCAGACCAACAAAGCACAGGCAATCACACCTCTCTGATTAAAGAGGTCAAATGTATGCATGCAGAGGCCTTGCATCATGTTATCTGTTCCTCCTTCTCTTTGACTTCCTTAAGCACTGTGTCAATCTGTGGTTAATATTTGATCACAATACTTTACTCTCACTTCTCACTAGTTGAATAAGTGACAATGAAAGGTGGCTGTTTGAAGAGAAAAGGCCGTCTGCCAGTTCTTTCCCTGCTCATTCTATCATTCACACAAACTGTTCAACCACTCGATTCGAAATTCATAAACTCGATAATGAGAAACTATTTAACTTTTTCTCTTCTTGTTTTTCAAGTTGTGCGTTCAATTGTTTTCTTTGGACGTACGGTCTGTTTTATCATATTGACTTCATCTTTGCAGAGACACGTTAAGCAAGTCTTACAGCTCTTTACATCTATCCATTCTTACTGCTTCGTACTGTTTAAGTGTTTTTTAGCCAGACACTAAAGCCCCAACAGTTCCACGTTTTAGGTGTTGTCCTGTAACTGAGTTTGAACTCTGTCCCTCGTGTGCTGGAACGTGGAAATACCTTCCTTCATTAGTAACCATTGAATCTGATAATGCATCTGACTCAGAACTTTTATGGCGTCTCTCCAGGGCGATGGCTTTTGAACTCGGCTGTTTCTAGGCTTGGTGTGCCATTAAAAGTGTTATGTACTATGAGTCAACAGGTGGCCAGAAATAGCCTCAGAAACTTAAGTCAAGAACTAAACGGGGATTATTTCTCTGCAGTTATACAGTTTAGCACAACTAAAAGTTCCTGTTTGCTTTCCCATCACATCTGAAGAACCATGAGGATTAGGCAACTTAGACTGGTAACAGTTTAAACAACGATGGTTTCTGGTCCATCGGTCAGTTGCCGCCCCTGTAACAGAGAGTTTTAGGGGACTAGGAACTAAATTTAGACCCTGGTTCCTCCAACTGAAATGAAGGTAAAGTGTCTACAAAGTTTTCTGGAAGACTTCCCGTAGTAGAAAAGTACTGTAGCCGACTGTAAAGCCCTGTTTCCACCGCAGGAACTTACCCCCGAAACAAAGAACCTTTAGAGGAACTCATTGCTTATCCACAGCAGAGACCAGGGTCTAAATTATGTTCCAGGGCCATTTTACCCCCCCCCAAGAAAAGGCCCTGGTTGGAGGTATAGTATTTTCTGAAAGTACAGGAACTTTCAGGGTGGAGTTTTGCAAGGATGATTGTCCCTGATAGGCAAAACACACACAGCGCCACTGCTTCAAAGGCTTCAAGTCGTATACCACTTCATTCATAAACATATTTTTCTCACAAGGCAATCAGAGTAGACTGGGCTTTTTAAGGAGGGGGTTTTAAAGAGACAGCACTAAAACGGAGCGTTTCAGACAGAGGGTGAATACAGGTGTATTCAGTCAGACAGTATGAGCAGCATGATATGTCTCCTTTAAGTTATGAAGTATTGTGAAAAAGTGGAAAGGACAGGAATGAAGTAATTGGAAAAAACTTTAGACAGATCATTACTCTATTGCAGGACTAAAACTTTTTGTTTTACTGACAATGTATATTTTCAGACTCATTGCCTGTATCTTTGTCTCTCTCTCTCTCTCTCTCTCTCTCTCTCTCTATCTATCTATCTCTCTCTCTCTCTCTCTCTCTCTCCAGGAATTGTTGCAGTCATTCTTATTGTGTTCGTCGTAATCCTCGTCTTAGTGATTGTTTGGCTATACTATTACGTGATGCGGTGAGTCCACAGCTCAAATAAATCTCCTCCAAGTACATAAACATGCTACTGTTAATGTGCTAAAACTCAAGTGATGACATTTTGTGGGAGCAGTAACATCATATGGATTATATTTATATTGAACTAACTGCAAAACAGCAATCACAAACATGTCACTGCTCTGAGCCTCACTGAGTCAGTCACTACAGTCAGTGACTTTTCGCTCAATTAAAGGCACAGTTCACCTAAGATACATATTTTGCAGATAGTTTTGGTTTTATTTGTTGAAGTTTTGAGTGAAGCTCATAGTAGATACCTAACAACGTATTTTTTGTCACGGAACTTCCGTACTGAAGTTACGCCTCTTCCGGTGTTATTTTTCACCTAAACCGTGATCTTTTCCTAAACCTAACTTGGTAGTTTGTTGCCTAGCCTAGCCAAGTCGATCTTTTCCTAAACCTAACTTAGTAGTTTTATCTTGAAAAGACTTTAGCGGAAGTAGGAAAACGCACAAAAAATATGTTGTTGAAAGTCGTGCTAAGACTCACGGAGAAAAAAAAAGGGAAATTCGTGTCTATGTAGACGAATTAAACAGATTCAATTTCTTGACTTTTTCACAAACTGCCATGAGACTGTGTTGAAAGAGCAGTTATTCATGTATCTTTATTTCCCATTATCCTTTGTAAATAAGATAACTGTCATCCAATCTTTGTTAATGAATATATTAAGAGTGATTTTCTGTCACACTTATAATCTTTTTCTCACTCAATGTCTCTCTCGCTCTATTTTCTCTATCTCCATTCCAGACGTAGATCCTACGGTCCTCTTCGGGATGAACACGGCAATTTGGGAAACTTCAGCAACCCCATGTATGACCCTTGAACCCTAACTTTTGACCCTACGACTCCAGAAGTGACCCCCTAAACCCAAAGTCCTCAGTCTGCAGAAGAAGACGCTCTGATCAGGATGTGTTCATAGTGTGTGCGTAACGAGTTTCCGACGGTCACATTTTACAACTGTGAGGTGCTGCCTGATCGCTTGATTGCCAAAATGCAAAACAAATACAGAACAGTAAACATGGAAGGACATACAATTGCAGTTTTTACTCAGGTAGCTTTTCAAACAGCTCTGGCTGCATAGACACGGCGAATAATCATATTACCACAGCTGAAAGGTGTGGTAATATCTCTAACCAATTGTAAAAAGATGGCTAAATGTGCAATGTGTAATACCTGGCCACATGCTCAAACAAGTAGGGGTCAGCATTTCACCTCTATGATTGGATTCACACCATCTAAATTTACAACCCGTTCTCAATCCCAACTCGTAAAATAAAGCTGTTTGGTCACATTGCACCTTTAAGGCAGTATTTATTTATTTTATTTGATAATAGATGAGGAAGATCTGACAGTGTCAGTTTTCCACTGTCTGGGAGCAGCAATGGAAATATAGTATTATTACGAAAAACAGGGCCACCAAAATGTGTGATTTATGAAGTTAAGAAAGGCACGAATTACTGCGAGAACATGCATGAAGTTCAAATAATGTACAGATGTACATCATGGTTTGTTCTTACTGGGATACTTTTTTTTTTAATTAAACTGTGAAATGATGAGATTTCTGTTGCAAAAGTAGATAAATGTTCAGATATCAACCAGAATGTCGGCATTCATCTACAAATGTCCTGCTTTTACATATACTTTTAGATTCTGTAGATTAGGAGGAGCTAAAGAGTTAGACATTTGTCTTTGGAGGAAATGGCAATTCTGAGAAAAGCACTGAAAAAGATGTTGACAATATATTTTAGCTCTGAAAATAAGAAAAAGATAATAGAAATACATTTTCAGGTGAAAGAAGAAAAAAAGGACAATGTTAGCGTTAGCAGCTACAGCTGCAGTCCAGAAAGGAGACTAATTTAAGGAAAATGTCTGAAATTTCATTTAATAATTTTAAAAGTGTGAAAATATGAATGACGGAACCTGCCAAAATCAAAAATAAATAAATAAATGACTCGATAAATAAATGTTATTAAATGTAGCAAATGATAATATAAAAAATAAGTGTAGCCATTAATTAATTGATAAAATGTGATATAGGCTGCTCATTTGCATAATGAGGCAGAAATGCATAAAGAAATGTAAAAAATAAATTTAAAAAAAGAATACAGAAATAAATAAGTTTGAGGAAATATATAAGGGTTGAAATGCAAAAGGAATATAGTGTATAAATAAATAAATAGATGCAAAAATACATTCATAAATGCATGCATTTAAAAATAAATATAAAATAATTAAAAACATTTAAATATAAATGCAAAAATAAATAAATGTAAAAAAATTATTGAAATAAATACATAAATAAATAAAAGGGAAAAAAATAAACAGAAGAGTAAATAAATAAGGGAATTAATACAAACATAAATAAATACAGAAGCAAATTAAAACAGATATATCAATAATTTATGTCACATTTTATCAATTAATGGCTACATTTATTTTTTAGATTATTTTTGCTGCATTTAATGACATATTTATTTATTTATCGAGTCATTTATTTAATTATTCGTATATTTTTGATTTTGGCAGGTTTCTGTCCTCCATATGTGAAAGACTGTTAAGGATTTATATCACATGCAGTCTTTTAAAAGATAATATGAATTGTTTTCATATTACAAACTGAATGGTGCAAAGGATGAGAGAGACTGGTCTTTAAAGCCCCTGGTGCAAGCCCCTTGTATTCATCGTGCTGAAGTGTCCTTGAGCAAAACACTGAATCCCCTCCTGCTCCATGTGCTGGTGTCCAGCTGAGCCTGAACTTTGACCTTTCTGTGGAGGCACCAGAGAACACAGCAACCATTTTAGGATGAGAACGGAGGAGTTCTTAGAAAAACATCTCAGAAAATCAAAATTTACATTAAATGTGGCCTTAATAAAAAGTGAGGCTGGGAATTGTATCTCTCTCATACCTGATCAACTACTATTTATGAGTGAGTTTGTTTTATTATTATTGAATGTTATTAGTGTGACGTTTTTTCATTGTAATTTTGCTTTGCTTAGCAGCTCAACTAGGCTGCTGCATTTCTGAATGTAATTTTCACTCCCTCAGTATTTCATAGAGTATTGTCTGTTTGCATTCAGATGAAGAATAATGTAACAACATTTTATTGTATGATATGATTGTATTAAATTGTTTGTGCAGTAAAAGAGGTAAAGGAATAATGAGAGTCCCTGTGATGGTCGTGTAGACGAAACTCGGGAGAGAACCTTTTAGGTGCATACAGTCAATGCACAACTAAAAGTCATTCAGGTCAATGACAATGAGTGGCATCAAATACACTATGCTTTTCTTAGCCATGCAAGTGGCATAGCACTAGAGATGGCCTTAGTCCAAAATGTAGTTGTTGTTAAGATATTTCAGTTTGGAGCAGACATTCATGGTCCCCAGAGGATGAATCAAGCTAGTATGACATGGATGGCACCAATGGATTCCTTATGTTTTCTAGTTTCTTATGATACCGGTACCTTCACTCTAGCTCTAAAGTGTAAAGTCGGCCGAGGACGCCGGCGCGCTCAAGGCGTGGAAGAGGTTAAATCGGGCTTTTAATCATGTCATCATAATGCAGATCATATATATACAAAATCATGAAACAAATAAAAAGATCTGACAACACAGCGTGTGTGTAAAACACACATTGATGCGAAGATTCAGCACAATGTCTTCGTCTCTTCTCCTCAATGGGCTGCAGAGCATTTATTAGTAGAAGCTTTAATAACGGTCCTGTCGTCACTGCCCTCCCATCGTAACTGCTTCCATTCTTCCTTCTTTCTCAAACCCTTTCCCATGAAATCCTCCTCTCCTGCCCACGCTCTTCTTCTCTCTTCCTACCTCCCATCTTTATTCCTCCATCTCCATCTAGATTCTTAAATTGTCAAATCCAGCTTTGTAATTCAGTTGATGTATTAAAAACTATTTATTGTTGTCTTTTGGCCACAACATTCATGGTTGCATATTGCTTAAACACTGCGCTGCAACTGGAAAATCATTGACTGGTTAACCTGAGAGTCAACAGTTATGTTCATCTCTTTCCTAACCTGCGTTACAGTTTAACACTCTCTCCCTATTTATTCTCAGGTTCACTTCCTGGTGTTTTCTCTCAAGATACGGAGCCTGCTACAACCTAAAAATCGCAAGTTCTGTTTAAGAATTTAGTGCCGTTAAAACTAATTTGCGTTTACGCGTTATTATGAAGTTGTTTAAGAGATAACAGATAAACTATTTGCCCGATTTTCATGAAACTTGGTAGAAGGAAAGAATCACTTTCATTAACGTTGCGAGAGAGGGCATTTGGCGGAGGTCTGCGCCTCAGAGTGCCCTTCTAGTTGCTTATGATTTCAACTTGATGTGTGCAGTTTGCATAAAATAATATAAAAATGGAAATAGTCAATTAGATAATCTCAAAATTGTACAAAAGCATGGTAGTGTAAATGTACTAAGTTACTTTCCACCACAGCTACATCGCCTCGCTATTTGGCGTCATTACTGGGCAGCAGCAGTAATAATAGAGGGAGCGGATTTCTGTGATGCACTGTTATTATCAGGCCTTAAATACTCTTAGCAGTGTGTGTGTGTGTGTGTGTGTGTGTGTGTGTGTGTGTTTCTTTATAATTATAAAGAGGGTAGGGCAGGATCTTTTTTTTTTTACATTACAAACATCTGGACAGCAGAACTCCAAAATGATATACTGTACAAAGACCTACACTGCCCAGTCCTCAACAGTAGCCACAGTCGGTCACTGTTCCTTTTATTGATGGACATGACCGCTATTTGGGATAAACACTAGTACCAGCAGTGGTTCCCAACCTGGGGTCCAGGTCCATATTTGGGGGGCACCAAAGATCACAGCGGGTACGCCAGGATTTGTCTGCTCTGAGGTTGTCAAAATTAGACTTGCTCATGTAAAACTAAAATCATCATAACACTTACTCAATGATTTATACAACAGTCAGTATACAACTATTTAAAACGATACGTTTTTTGCTACTTCATATCAAAATTCAACAAAATATTCTGCTTCAATCCATATTTGTTGGTGTTTAGCCTTTCAAAAACAACATTTTTACTGCCGTCAAAAAACTATTTGCTCTCCCACTCACCGCACACAAAGGGAGGCCCGCACCTGTATTAATGGGCGGTCCAGCAGCAATGTAACCACAATAACAAAAAATCGATTTCAGCTCTAACACTATTATAGTAAATTAATTAGGTTGTTAAAAAAAATATAATGTATCTGCATTCACTTGGCAAATCCATCAAGTCGTCATCACTTTATTTATGTTGACAAAACTGACGAGTTCTATTCATTAAAGAAAGTTGATTTCACTTCATTCAAACTGAGGATTTTGTTCAAGGATTTGTAGTTTTTTTAGGGTGATGATGTCGGAGGGTACTCAGCTTTTCTTAGATACAAGTAGGGGGGGCTTCAAGGAATGTAGGTTGAGAACCATGTCTCTACAGTGCACTTGTTGTATTTTCTTCCTTATTGGATAAGAGGAGAAGTAGCAGAAAAAAAGAGGAGTAAAAGTCTCACAGGCTGGCAGTGATACTCAGAGAAAATACCGCACAGTATGTGTGAAGCACAGTGAATAATTCACTGCCCTCATTATACAGAGATGGTGTCAGACTTTGTGAAACAGGAAGAAGCCTTTTCCTCCCTCATTCTTCACTTGCAACTGTTTGAAACCACAGTCTGACAACATGCAGTATATACACAATAAAAGAGAGTGCAATGCTAATGTCAGCATGCTAACATGCTCACAATGACAATGCCAACATTTGGGCAAATATCATTAGTTTTGTAGATATTATATATATTGTAGAAATAAATATTTCGGACCTCAGGGTATCGCAAAAGTAATTACAATTCATCCTCATGGCATCATGGATATCTGTACCAAATTGAACTGTAATCCATCCAATAATCGTTGAGATATTTCAGTCTTGAAGTGGCTGAAAGACTGGACGACTGAAGTCCAAATTTGGGGCTCTTGAATAATAAACTCAAAGTAGGATTTTGGAAATGTATAAAGATAAAAAGTGGCATAAACTGAGAAGTCAGTTGCAACTGGAAACAACACAAGCAGCATGCATGAAGGGAAATAGATCTTTGGTCTGATACCTTCAAAACCACACGCACGCACACACACACGCACACACACACACACAAGTACATTTGTCCACACACAGACACCAGGTCTGCTAACAAAACGGAAACCATTACGGTTTCATTTGCTTGGAAAAAAACGGTTGCAGGTTTCACTTTCTGCTTCACTGAGACTCGAGCCTCACTGCTTGTGGTTTCTTCTCATCTTAACATGTTTTAACTTTAGGATTACAAGCTGTTGTAGAGTCTGAAATACACTTGGGTGTATAAAACATTTCATGACATGTTTGATAAACTCCAAACTGCGCTGTGTTAAAACTGAAAAAGGAGATAAAAGAGGGAGATTTTGGAGATACAGTGAGAACAGCTGTATGAATTTTGGACCAAGTATTGGTGGTGTGACAGCAACTAATGCAAAACACTTTCGGGGATTTTTTTTTTTTTTTTTAAATGAACTGAAACTTTTCTGGTTTTGGTTTGATGTGATACATTCACTACATTTTTGAAGTAAACCTATATAAAACACATACACTAACACGCACATGCAATACAACAGCAGGGGAGAGCTGTTTGGTGCACCATGAATATCAAGAAATTCACCAAGAAAAGCCTGGTGAACACTGTTCCTCTTCACTTTTCTATTCATGACTTATTTCTCTTCTCATATTTATAATGTTGCAGTTGCTTTCATACTGAAAACTTCCCACTGTTTACTTGTGTATCTGCCATCCTCTGGAACAGGGATTGACAGTCCTGGCGGTTTAAACGACTTTGGGGGTTCGAAACTATTATGTTCAAAGCTTAAATTATCGATATGATATGAATGAAAGCTTAACTAGGAGACTGCGACTCCTGAAACTGATGTGACGAGATCCACTAGAGAGAAGATGTATCACTCTGTTGGAATTGTGTGAACTACAGAAACACTGCACAGTGGTGTTACAGAGTGGAGGTAAAGAATGCATATTGATAAGTCCATTGCAACATCAACGCCCAGCAGCACAGCTACGCCTCCACAATTTTGGACTGAACCTAACGCCAGCAAAACGTCCGCCTACAAAGTGCCGTACAAAAATAAAACAACATTACTTCTATTCTATTAATTCATATCATTTTAATGTCTCTACCGAAATGGCCTGTGTCAAACAATGACATATTATAAATATGCATACTATTACTATTATTATTGAACTTTTTTGCCCGGCCGCCTAAACCTCCCTAAGTAGTTTTGTTCCCTAATCCTAACCAAGTTGATCTTCTCCGAAACCTAACTAAGTAATTTTGTTGGCTAAACCTAAGGAAGTTGTTTCCTGTGAAGATGGAAGATTATTTTGAAGTTTTGCAGTGGTGATTCACAGTCATCAGACTTGAAGAGTGTGTACACTGTCGAGTTATTTACAGTTTTGCATTAGAGTGGGCGGAAGATGTGACATTAAAAATACTCCTCTGTAGTGACTCAGTGTCAGCACTGTCAAGCATTAAAAAAAGATCAGCCGAAGATCATCAAGACCTACGATATGAAATGTTGTTTACTAACTCAAGGTTAGCCAGAATCCCGGGAAAATTAGAAAGTTAGCGAGTTAGCGACAAGTTAAACACAGTAAATTTCACTTTTATATATATATTATTTGCAAAAACAATGAGAACTGTTCAAATGATCTGATTGCTCACTTCCAGGAGCTAACCAAGACTTCAAGAATTATTGCTATTATCTATTGCTTTGATAGACTTTGCTATTGATTTCTATCATATCAGGTGATGTGTCTTCTCTATTTTTGTACAGTAATTTAACTTCACTTTGTGTGTGTGTGTCCACCAGGTGGTGCTGAACATCTCCTAGATGATGTGGTGCAGGTCCACTTACATTTATGGCCATGAATACCTGGGAGCCTGTCCTTGACTGGTTATCACACTGCTCATGGTAACACATTAATACACATTGATGCTGAGACACACATGTATGACCGATACATGCCTTATCCTGTCCCAACATTAATTAACCCTCTGCGTAGCACAGAAACCTTTTCATGCATTATGTTGAATGCAACTGCAGTGAGATCAAACTGGAAACACATATTTTATCCTCAATCAGTCATGCTTGATAAAGAGTATTTAACTCCATTCAGAAGACACAAACAACCAAGCCACAAATGTGTTTGCCTATTTTGAATTAGCTCTGGGAGGCTCTGACTGTACCTACTGTACTGTACCTAAGTGATACCATTAGATGGCACTATTGCAAAGGCAGTCAAGTCACAGTGATTTTAAATGTCCCATGCTCATTTTCAGGTTAATACTTGTATTTGGGGTTTCTACTAGAGCATGTTTACATGCTGTAATGTTAAATATTTTCCTCATACTGTCAGCCTGAATATGCCAGTATTTACCCTCTGTCTGAAACACTTGCTAGGCAACAGCTTGGGTCCATGTTTACTTCCTGTCAGCTGATGTCATTCACATACACTGCAACCAAGACTAAACTGGGATGCAATTTTTTTACGTTTAAAACTATACATTGTTTAGTTTTGACATCACAGCAGTACAGAAATCCTGACGGCTCGTTTAAAGGCAGTTTCTGAGTATGTATTTCTCCGGGGATTGAGCGTTTCAATACTTTCACAGTATTTATGTAGCTAAACCGGCTTTATATACCTTTAACTGACAAAGTGTGGTCTAAATGTGATCCTACTTAAATAACTTCGGTACAGCTTTGGAAAATGGTTTGTCGACAATGTACACTATAAAGTGTTTTTTATATAAGTTAAAATATATAAGCTAAAATGTAGACCCGCAGCATTTTTGACAACGATCTAACCTGTGGTTTGGTTTTCCTCTTTAGATGCGCTGTCATCACCACATGCAAAACAACACACACAAAAGCAATGGAAACCATGACTGAAGTATGCACTGGAGAGGATGGGTAGTGGTGGCTGTAAAAAAAAATGAAGACTCTCCCTCCAAGACACACGTCACTTATTTTTTTTCTCTGAATAATGATTAATAAAAAAGTGCCATCATTTCTTTTTCCACTGAGTTATATAATGTGTGTGGTAAATAGTAAATGGACTTGCATTTACAGTATATAGCACTTTTCTAGTCTTCCGACCACCACCACGGATGCCTATGTTTTTTGGTCTATTGTCGTCTATAGGCCTGTGTCCACGTCACGTGACTGCCAAGCCTTTCCGTCAAAACAAGACAAAATGGCATTTTCAAAACAATCATTTAAAACAAACCTGCAAGGCACTGTACAATGTAATACAATGCAACTCTATAATAATACACTGTATATGTATACTATTTAGCTTTTGTATACTTTGATTTGATTGACTTTATGGTCATGTTATAGCACTTTTCCTTTACTTACCATGCAGGACATGGAAGCTAGTGGAAGAGGACTTCTTTTTGACCCTTGAATAAAAACAGAGGTTATGGTTAAAGGAATCTAAGTAAAAACAGTTCATTTTAATATACCTACTATATTGTATTCATACTACACAACAAAGTCTTGGATTTGCCACTGAAATATTAGTGTTTTATGTAATTTCCGTGAACCTATAGCCACTTATCACTTGTTGTAGTTGCTCAAGTCAGTTTATAGCTGACAAACTGAAACCTTATTATTTAAAACATTAACAGAAGTTGAACTTCTCTATTATTTGTCCGACCTCCACAAGATTGTTTACTCGCCTACACTGACCAGATAACTTACAGCCTCAAATGAGCACTTCCTGTGCATGATCTGACACAAGACGGTGGTTGGATGACGATAATAATTGACCAGAGTTAGGTTATTTCCCCGGGAAGGCTCTGGACAAAGTGTATTCAATGTGGTTAAAACTATTTCCAGAGCTGTTTCTGACTCAGAGTTACAGATTTACAGAACTTACAACAAAGCCTTTCACATGTGCCTACTTGAATGAAGATGTGTGCATAGGAGGAAGTGGGTTTATGTCTCACACTGTTGGAGACATGCGATGTGTGTGCTGTAATGATGATGGACACACTTTGGTGGGTCTGTGTTTTGCCACCAATTTAGACAGTACAGTAGCTATCATGTGTACAGATGTAAATGTATTAGTATCCTGTACTGCTGCCACACTACAGGCAGCACTGTCTCCTAAAAATGACCTTCCCATACAAATAAACTGCATTCTCAAATAGGTTTGGAAGGAAACGTATTTTGTCGTACGTACGTTTGTCTTTGACGTATCACAAATACTTTTGTAAGTCTGCAGACGGCCGCAGCGAGTAACGTTGTACAACGAGCGATGCACAGAGCAGGCGATGTTGTATATTGGCCGACCGTGAATGAAAGTTACATTGAATAATAACTTTATTGAATAATAACGGGTATAACAAGCAAGAAAGACCACTACTGGCATGAAGGAAGGGAGGTGGATGGGTCCAACGAACACCGGACTTTCCTCCAGGAGACCGGTATTTGTGTCCCGTGTGAAATGTAGCAATATGTTGCATTTTCGCTTTGTTTTGTTTGTCATTTTAAGACAAACCATGATGTTTTTTTTACTAAACCTAACCCAGAAATTGTGTTGCCTAAGCCTAACTAAGTAGTTTTGTTGAGTATTCATTGTGTTTCAATTTACAACGTTAATCACGTGTTTAAAACTGTAACCGTAACCCAGGAGAAAATATGTTTCCCTCAAAAAGCATTTTGTTTATGCAGTTTAGTTGTACGGGAATGTCATTAGTTTTGCAGGTATTTGGTCATAAACCAAAGCATTTGACGAATTGAAATTTTGACCTGATGATGATGATGCTAGAGGAAGTGAGAGAAGTTAAGAGATCACCAAAGTTATTACAGTTCATCCTGAGGGGAACATGAGTGTCTGTATCACATTTCACGCTAATCCAACAATGTATCCTATGAATAGTTTCAACCCCAAATGTCAGCCTCAATGTGGCGCTGGAGGGGATCACCAAAGTCATTAGGATTCATCTTCTGGGAACCATGAATGTCTGTAGAAATCTATCTAGTAGATGTTGAGATATTTCACAACATGATTCAAAACTTTGACCTGCGCCAGGTGAAAAGTCAGACAATCATTTACGTATTAAGATTCATCATCTGGGAACCACAGACATCTTTTTTTTTTATGCCAAAAATGTCAATGTCAGTAGGACTAGAGGAAAAATGAGAGGATCACCAAAATCATTAGGATTCAGCCTCTGGGAGCAATATGTGTCTATACAAAATGTCATGGCAATCCAACCCCTAGTTGTTAATATCTAGACCAAGATGAATGACTGACAGACCAACATTGTCATCGCTACAGCCATGTCACTAATGTGGCTAAGAAAACGCCCACCATAAAATTCCCAGAGGCCAAGGCTTGTTTTGTCAGACCAACAGTCCAAAACCCAAAATACATTGGGTTTTTTTGTGCTGATCTATGTCCTTAAACTTCTAATTTGAAACCTTTTTAATGATTCATCTTATTCGTGATTCATCCTGAGGTGTGTTTTGGCGAGGAGAGAGAGGAAGAGAGGATGGTGGAAAGTTTCAGAGTGATGAAGTAACACAGTGGTGTCACACACACAGACGTCTGATCAAAGTGTGGCGTCACTCTCAGACTCTACTGTAACATTCCACTGAATGCTCAGTCTGGATGTCGGATCATTTCTCCATCTCTTCATTCAGACTTCCGTCTCTGTTTCTCATTTCTCAGTCACCTCCTGTCGCCATGTCACATTTCAGTTCTGCTTTTAACACAAAGCGTCATCCAACATCCATTCCCAGCGTTTTAAAAGTTCTTCCTTTCTACAATATCCGCACATGGCAACTATGGTATCGTTGACGTTTGGGAAAGATTGTTGTTATGGTTAAAAATATAGCAAACATCACATGGATGACAGGTTGGGCCACCCACATAGGTGATCCTCAAGATCAAGAAAAACAAGGTTAACATCACCTTTTCTTCTGAAGTTTTATTGTGTGTCCTTATCATACAGCTCAGTCTATCTTGAACCACATTTAAAAAAAATAACTTAATAGTACTGTTGAATTCATGTGTATTAGATGCTAAGAGTCAAAGCTAACGTAGCAGACCTTGCTAGCTGCCATTTATCTGCAATATTAGCAAAAATTTAATTTCCGCAACATGTCCTTACAGTAAGGACATTAGACATTAGAATTGCAATATCTGTCAAAAAGATTTTTTTTATATTTTTTGTGTATGAAGACTGACGTCTATGGCTACTGTATTTTAATGGTGTAGAGAAAATCATGACATCTCTTATTTTTTTTAAATATTTTTATATCAATATTTACAATGATGCACAAAGCTTGATGGAAAATAATTTAAGTGTCTTCAAAATATTATGGAATTTAAAAAAGGAAAATGTATAAAATGAACGTTATTGTAATGTAGCAGTAAGGACGTTAAGAACAAGTGATAAAAACCATAAAAAATAAGCATGTTACAGATTAAAACCTTAATGACTATATGTAATTTTGTGTACCTGTTTATATGTATTGCATACTCCGATGGTTAAAATTTAAATTCATAGAGGTTGATTTATTTTTAATTTGGGAGAGTCAAAAGAAATACCCTAAAATGCATATGTCATGAAACAAAATAAACCACTTTTCCACTGACTCATGCATGCATTTAGGTGATCTGTGTGTGTGGTAAACTTCCTCTCCTGCCCCTCCCCTCCGTTCCAGCTCCTGGCAACCCATGCTTGCCCAATCCTACCCCCCAGGTCCCTTGTCCGTCACAGCCCTGCCCAGCCCAGCCTCTCTGTCCAGGCAGCATATATGAGCAGCAGCCAGTCTTGCATGGAGGTCAGACATCTTTCTGTACTGAAGCAGAGTGATCACAGCTACACAGAATCCGAATTTATTCAAGATTTAAGAGAAGTAAGAAGAAACTAGAGAATAGATCTGGTGCTACAGAAAACTGGTATGTTTTTACTTTTTATTTTTTTTATTTTTAAGTTTGTTTTAATTCACATCTTGTGATGTTTTATGGGTTTATTAGCAACTTCTCACAGAGTATATGAATATTTATCTCTTTAGAAAACATGTTTTTATTGGATAGATTATTGTAATTTTCCAGTGTAAATCTGATTATTATCCCCAGCCTCTGATAGCGCCTTGTCTCTGGTTATGTGTAAGTGAATGTGTTTTTGTTTGTGGCTTCCCTCCTTCGCAGATAAGAACCAATCAGAAATGGAGCATCTGACAACCGCCCTCGTCATAGTTCTTCTGTCTGTAACAGCCTCCGCTAAGCCGGTAAGTTAACCACAAATCTTCCCTCATCCTCCTCCCTCGCTGCTCTTTCTCTCTCACTGACTGATGTGCCTCAATTTTCCTGCTGTTTTGTTTTGTTGCAGTTTACCATGTGCTAAAGTCAGACTGCAGTATTGTTTTAGTATGAATATTTACATAGTCCATTTGAGATGTACATTGATTTGAATCCTCTCTATTTATTGTATGGTAGTGTACATACTGAGACAACTCCCTGTTAATGTTGATTAATTACACATTAAGTGGTTTTGTTGCCTACACCTAAAGAAGTTGTAGTTTTGTTGGCTAAACCTAAAGAAGTTTAGTGTTTGTGTTCAAAACATAACATTTCATTCCTGTTTATAACATGTTAGAACTAGTTGCTTTTAAGTTTCACTTTCACAATGTAGTAGGCATAGTAGGCCCCTACTGACCCACATCTTTGGTGCTTATAGCAACCGATAACGCCTAGTGGTCTGATAACAGTCGAATCGGGTGGTAACCTCTAGGAGGGCACAATATGCTTGAGACTTTTGGTTTTGTTCATTGCATTATGTTTATTATGACTGTTTATATTTGCTCACAGAAATGGTAAAAACCTCTCAGGTTATTTATCCCCATTCATTTACAAATAACAGAGATAAACGGATTGAGCTCATCCATTGTGCAACTTTCCAAATCCAACTGAAATTAGAATATATGTTTTGCTAAATTAGCAGCACATAAATCCTCCTTAGTGTTTGTTTTGACTTGTGTACGTATTTGGTTAAAACAAGCATCAGTATGTCATTGCCCAAAATAAGAAATTTAAGTTTAATTTCTAGGGCTGTCAAAGTTAACACGATAATAACACGTTAATGCATATTCGTTTTCACACCACTAATTTCTTTTACGCAACTTGCAATTTTTATGTTATAGCAGGCTCAGATGGTTTCTGGACAATATTTGTCATTGTTTTGTGTTGTTGATTGATTTCCAATAATGAATATATACATACATTTGCATAAAGCCAGCAGATTTGCCCACTCCTGTATTGATAAGAGTGTTAAATACTTGACAAATCTCCCTTTAAGGTACATTTTGAACAGATAAAAAATGTGCGATCAATTTGCGATTAATCGCAATTAACTGGACAATCATGCGATTAATCGCGATTAAATATTTTGATCAATTGACAGCCCTATTAATTTTTTTTTCTGCCATGGTTCCAACTGATGATGTTTGATTGGTGCAATATCTGTAGGGGTGGACACGAAAAACTGTTTGTTACTGTATATCACGTCAATTCAAACAGCCAAACAGGAAGTTAACAAAGTGAAGGGCCGATGGTGTAAGCCGTTGTGTAAATTCTTCCCGGCAGTATGTTACTCCATGACTCGGTATTGCGCAGGTATTGTGAATGCTGGCTTACTGTTACACTGTAATTTCTTTCAATGACGTTGTTAAACTTTCAATGACACCATTGTTCAAATTATATATTTCTACAATACCTGCACATTGTAGCCTACTAACAGTGTGGTTTCAGGTATGGTTAAGGTGTGGAAAAGATCGTGATTACAGTTTTTAAGCTAACATTATTTACTTCGACACACTACCTCCTGCATCGGCACTGAACATAAATCATGTGCTGCAGAATCATCCAATATAGAGGTGATAGAGAGATACTGGGCCGGGAAATTAGACAGGAAATTGTGGGCTTTATTTGACAGTATCTGAGTGTTTCATTTGATATTCCCTCCACAGGTTGGTTGGCCTCGGCATCACGATGCTGACATCGCTGACAATGACTTGCAACAGGGATGGCTGAACGGGAATACCAGGTTGTCTTGGCGGTCTTCTGAATCTTCTAGCCACGAAGACTCAAGTCAGTCATCGGAGTCATCAGAGTCGTCGGAATCTAGTGAATCTTCAGAAAGTCAATCTTCGGAGTCCTCTGAGGAAGCTCTTACCACGGATCAGACCACCACGGATCAGACCACAACGGATCAGACCACACCGGATCAGACCACACCGGATCAGACCACACCGGTCGCCACCACCAATGCCATGACAAGTATCGCTACGGAAGACGGGAGTGCGTCCACCCTTGACCCAGACACAATGAGCACAGACGAGCCAGCAGTGACAGAGACGACGCCTCCGCCAGCATCATCGGCCACACCTGACGTTTCCACGTCAACCGGATGTGTGACTGGTTGTTTTATCGAGGACATTCTAACGGCAGCTCCCATCACAGAAAGCAGAGGAGACAACTAACCACATTCTTATTAAAAATGTGTAATTTTCAGGAAATTTTTTTGTCTATTTGCGAGAGTTAAAGTATTAGGATTTTCATTTACATGTAAATAAATGTCTGTTAAGTCTTTATCTATCACCGAATGAGGTAAGAAAATTGTGATTTACCTATGGCCCACTGATAAAGGCCCTTGCATTTGCAGTATTACAAACTAGGTGTCTGTGGTGACATTCACGGGAAAAATCACAAGCGGCGCTCTCTGGGAAGTGAGATCCAAAAACACAGCTGCAATTACCAATTATCGCCATAGGTGTCGCCAAAGAGAATACAAAAAGAGATTTTCGAGATTGTAACTTTAAACAACACCAGTGGGCTTCATCAATGCAAGAAGCAAAGAGGTCAACACATAAGTACAGATACTCAGTGAGGCCAATTTGAAATTAGAAGGTATCACAGTATCACTAACTGCCTTAAGACGCGTGTCCTTCAATGACCACTAGTTGCTTGATCCAAAAATAGTCAATTTTTGTACAAAAACAGATATTTTTTAAAAACAGTTTGGAAACACTTTGTAATAACCATCATTAATAAATGGTAAATTGATAGTTAATTAAAATTTAGTTAATAGTTACTTTACTGTTAAACAATGAAATTATAATTAATAATGTTTACTAATTATTAATAATGCTATAATTCATGTTATTTTAACAGTATTGTTGCATACATTATAAAATATTATATGCTATGTTAAGTATTTGTTAATGATTACCGAATGAATCGAAAATGTAAAACATCTATAAACATTATATATAGATAGATGGAACAGATATTTGTAACATAATGGTTAATAATTGGTTTGTTACTTTGTTAATGGTTAATAATTAGTTTCTGGTACATCTATCTATGTAATGTTTATAGATGTTTTACAAATGATTTCTTAAAGGTTTCATCGGTATCATTAAGAAATATTTAATATAGTATATAAAATCTTATAATGTGTACAACAATAAAGTGTTAATAAATAAGTTACTAATGTAATCAGAATGTAATTGTTATCGCCTCTTATCAGCTTTGATACAATATATAATTTAAAAACAAATTATTTCATATTACACAAACATTATTAATTATAATTTCATTGGTTGTTAACAGTAAAATAACTACAAACTAAAGTTTAATTGACTATCAATATACCATTCATAAATGATGGTTATTATAAAGTGTTACGTATGCATTATTTTGTTTTAAATGTGAGTCTACATTTAGATGTATTATTGAGATTTCATTGATTGCTTTTTATGTTGTCCTACAGTGTTTTAGCCATCGTTTGTGAAGCTACAGAGCAACTCTCTAGAGACCAGACCACATATACATATATGTTCATATATGGTAAAATTACATAAACAAATCTGTGGCTCAGTCATGTTTACCTTTAAGTATTAACTGATCAGGAAAGTATAGGCAGGATACATTAGTGGATTTTTTTTTAGTGTGCGGCTCAAGCTTGTTACACAGTAATGTACAGTACAAGTACATATTTAGATATACTGCACTGGAATTATACAAAAAAAAAGTCATCCTTCTGCATGAAGCATCCGGAGGATGTATCCCACAGCAGTGTGTTTATAGACTGCGGAGGGTGTGTCTGGTTTGTGTTATTCAGCATGTACAGTCAGCAGACAAGAGCTAACAAGACAAGACGAGTTATTGCCGTAGTGGGTTGCTTTAATTATGGGTTGTGAATTCATATTTTCCCAAATTAAATATAGCTGGAGGCCTGAAGACAATACCTTAATGTTGTCGGTTTGTTTGTTTTAACATGTGCTATACTTCATTTTGTTGAACTGGATCTAATGTGTATGATTGTGTGTGTTGTGTATAACAGTAATGAGTTTTTTCTTCGAAATGAAAATAAAGAAATCTAAATTACAATAAAATTGTCATATTTTGCAAAATCATTTACCTTTAAGTAGATTGAGTAATGTGAAAATTAATGTAACATAGTTTTGTAGTCTATTTTAAGAGCATGGAGGGAGCTGGAGACAATAATATATTCTACACTTATTTTTAAAAACAAATATTAAATAAATATACCGGTATATCAGTCTGAGAAATCTCCCATGAAGTATAAACATGAGGAATGAAGTGGGGGTTCGGTTTAGGTAAAGTTTAGCTCATTTTTGTGTGTTTTACACATATGTATATTTAAGATTTAAACATTTATAAGGTCATTTTGCTGTCCTTTAGTGATATCTAGCCATGCATACACAATTATGTGTCCAGGTATTGCTGCTACTCAAATACAGTGAGGGTGAATGGAATTTAACTTGTGGTGTTCACAGCATTGAAAAATTACATTTAAATGGTTCAACAGCAACATATCCCCCGAAAACAGCCCCCATTACTATGGATAATCTACAGACCTCATTGTTTTTATCGGACCTACATCCTACCAAAGGAAAACAGCTGGCGAGACAAATATTTCAAAGCCTGGGCACATACAACAAAACTCTCTGCCAGGGTGAGTGAGCAAATGTATTAATAACATTTGGGTGACCTGGCCCTTTAAGGTCACAGCAGAACTTCTTCTCCTACGTCATAGCCGTGAGCGGGCAAATCATGTGAGAGACAGATTGGCCTACACTGTAAATGTCACCACTCCAACTCATATACAGTACGTCCTTAACAAAGACAGCTTACTGTGCCTGGTCACATGCAATATTGACCTTTCAGTCCTAAAAGTTATTTATAATTGCTCAAAATACTAAAGCAAGCTTTGATCACTGCATAACATCCTCTTTATTCCATTATATGTTGATGTATTCAAAACAAGCAGGGAGGACCAGAAGAACTTGCAAATGGCATGTCAATGAATCAGCCCCATCTAGTGGGGAAAGTCCTTTATTACAGTCTATGTTGACCTTTGTGATTTCACAGGTATTTAAAAGTTTACTGAATCTGCTCTATTGATTTAGAGATCATGATTTTAAAGGGCAAACGTTGCCAGAAGAATTAAATATTCAGATGAAGGCTGTAAACAATAAAATAATTCTTATAGCAAGTTTTGTTTTCAAGCTTTTTAGGCTTTATCTATAGTAATAATAATGGACCGAAATGATGTAAAATTGCATAGTTTTAGGTCAAAAACTTCAGATTGTCTTGGGGGAGAACTTCCAAACGCCCACCCCAGATTTATACCAATTCTCTGCCTGTAATGGTTGTGGGTTTTTAATTGAAAAGACTGATCTTCTTGTGTTGCTGCTGTGAACACAGGCCTTGTTGGCTTAATAACCTAGCTTTGTGTTGATGTATTGTCTCATTTTGATGACTTCCATATTCTGCTGAATTGAAGTTGCTGTTGCAAAATGTCCATAGCCCCAGGGCCTCAAGTAATATTAAGGCGCCCCTGCAGATGGGATCAGAGTTTGGTCTGTCAGTGGCAACAGCTCAGTTTCAGTAACTACAGTACTTTAAATTAGAGACGTTGTACCCTGAGGGCAGTGAGAAGCTGCGGTAGGTCCATTAAAATCCTAAATGTTGTTTTTCTTTTCTTTTTCTTGACAGCTGGGACTCTGAACACACAGCTCCGCTCAAAGAAAAGTTCCAAAGACTTGATTTGTAGATCGGTTCTTCACGTCTCAAATCCCACTGCAGAATTACACAACTCTCACTATGACTCATGGATAAATGTAGTAATCACAATTAGCCTATTATCCTGTTATTATTATTTTCTACATAAAAGCTATAAGCTCAGGCATATTTCCAATGCTGGATGAGCTGTCAGCGGCCCTCCCTGAAGGAGTGGCACGATGCCGAGGTGAAGGAGAGGGCAGGAGGGTTCAACGCTAACCTCTGCAGGATTAGGACATCATTCAAAAACCAAAAACCTGTTAAAAAAACACTGGTTTTAAAAGTCTGAGAGGGGCTACAAAGCTGTTCAAGTCTTGAACCAACAAGAGAAGGTCAGACCAAACCGCCATTCCTCTTTCTGTCCCACCAAGAGACTGTAAACACTTTGAAACGGCCAAAGAAAGAAAGAGAAAAGTCATTCAAATCCTCATTTTTAAATCCTTAAAATTCTGACATACTTTTTTCTCTCTTTTCTTTATTCTTTTTTTTTCTAATTCTTATTTTTCCACACTAGTCTTTTAGCATATGAGCATATGGTTTGTGTGATGTGACAAATAAACATTTGAATCCTACCACACAGCAACAACATCACCCAGTTCATTCAGACACATTTTGGGAAATCCAAGTGACAAATAAGATATAAAGAATAAGTATCAATGCATGTATTAAAACAGCCTTGAAGGCCTACATTCGTAGTTCGCAACCTTTTTCATGTCAAAGACCCCTAAATTGATGCATATTAGATCATGGACCCCAATTTGATAAGATTTCGCTTCAGGGAGCATCTGACAAGGCTTTGGTTGTTAGATATGATCAAGACCACAATTCAATAGTTGTCAACTACAGTTGAAGAGATAGCTGTGGAGGAAGTGAAACCTATGATCAGATGAGTCACTCTAATGACTCTTACTCCCAGTGGGCTCACTTCTACAGTGAATTAAATAGTGAAAATAAACTATTTCCCATTTTTCTGGGGACCCCCTGAACTCCCTGGGGATCCCCGGACACCTGGTTGAGAACCACTGGCCTACAGTATCATATCACAGCAAAACAAAACCACATCTCATAAGCAGCTGCCAGACCCTCTGTACAGCTACAACACTCATAAATCACATGCAGTCAACGGGTGAGTGAATAAACAAGAAATACATATTAGAGGGCAGCAGCATTAAAGGTTCCACATTATGCTCATTTTCAGGTTCATACTTGTATTTTGTGTTTCTACTAGAACATGATTACATGCTGTAATGTTAAAAAAAACATTATTTTCTATTTTATGTGCCTGTATTTACTCTCTGTCTGAAAAGCTCCGTTTTAACACATGTTGACAGAATTGCAACAGAATTGCATTGCTAGGCAACAGCTTGGGTCCATGTGTACTTCCTGTCAGCTGATGACATTCACATTACACTGCAACCAGGAAATAAACGGGGACACATTTAGAATGTTTATGTTTAAAATTATGTCAAGGGTCTAAATATTGTATATTCGTGACATCACGAATGGGCAGAAATCCTAACAGCTTGTTTCAAATGCAGAGTTTCTGAATACGGGCTGTGTGTATTTCCCTGTGGATTGAGTGTCTCGATACTTTCACAGTATTTATATAGGACTGCTTTATAATAAAATAAAAATGAAAATCTCACTTTTTTTATGATATGGGACCTTTAACACAACAGCTTCAGTTACCAGACAGACAAAAACGCACATTTAAGTAGGCCCACTTTGAAACATTATAACCTCCATAACAAAGTTAAATAAACAAACAAACAGAAAGACAGACAGACAGACAGACAGAAAGAGTGTATCTGACTCACGTTATTTGATACTGAAGCCCAGTCTTCTTTCCTTCATGGAGATGAAGTGGTTAATATCCATGTTGTCTCAGTCACTGGTCAGAGCTCCATCACTGCTAGCTAACCGGTTGGCTAACAGCTAGCTGCTATCATTAGCTACACTCGTAAACAAGCTATAGCTACCTCTGCCTGCTAATGTAGCTACATAGTGTTGCTAACGTTCTAGAATGTGTTTACTAGTGTAGCTAATTATATTAGCTAGCTATTAGCATTAGCTACACTAGTAAACCAGCTAGCTGCTAACTGTGCCTGCTAATGTAGCTACATAGTGTTGCCAACGTTCTAGAATGTGTTTATTGTGAGGCCAGAGACATTTAACGATACAAATACGTCAGTTCACATTCTGTCTTGCAAATGAACTGTTACAAGTTTAACACTATATTGACTGTACCTGACTGTTTGATACTATTATTGTAGTCAATGTCAACTTCATGTGGGTTCTCTTTGGTAGACAGGACACAACGTGCTGTTCCAGCTCAATTATCCTCTTTTTTCTTCTTTTTTTTTTTTAGCTTTCTTTATTGAACTCATTAACAGAGGTACAGATACAAACAGTTGAACAAAAAGAAGACAAATAAAACAATTACATATACATTTCATAATGCCATGGATTTGTGTTTATGTTATATACATAATATTATAATTATTTAATATTTAGAAGTCTTAATGGCTTTTTTGTTTTTAATATTTGGTATGATGGTGCTATACTGTTTGAATTCATTTATAAAGTGCAGGAAAGTTGGATTGACCATTTTGTCCTGTGAACATGAAATAATAAATGATTGTATTATATTCAGCATAATATTTTCAATTTCATCTTGACTAAAATATAACATTACATCAAACATATTTATTTCAACATTCATCTTATGTTTCTTTTCTAGAAAGTTGGCTACATCCATCCAGAACATTCTTGTATGTATAGTGTGAAAGAATAGATGGGAAATACTCATACAGAAATCACATTTGTAATTAATATCCCACTTAACACAAATTTTACCAGGTAAATTCTATGTAATATCTTGAAAGACACTTCATTAAGTTACAATTATCCTCTTTCAACCCAGAGGTCGCTGTTTCCCTCATTTGAAGAAACTTAATGAAAACCGTGGAAGAGAAGGCCACAAAACAACACAAAAAATGTATGTTATATTTGACAAAGACTCTAATTGTAATCAATTTAATCCCAACAACAATTTCTAATTTCAGGGAGTCCTGGTTTACATTAGTTTCTGTGATAAACACACACAGAAGAACCCCTTTTGCTAACCATATATTCATGATAATAGAAGAGAATTCCTTTATTGTCATTGCACTGTACAATGAAATAAAATAACAATCCTAATGGTACATACACATATATTAAACAGTAATTCAAGTAAAGCAGAGTAGAAAAAGATATATTATAAATCGAAAAATATGTTTCTTGCATCGTACTTAAACTGTAGATAGTTGTACCTGTGCATAGACATCCCTGTCAGTTTTTTAATGTACTGTATAAGCCTACTGGATCCTTAGATTAGCAGTTCAGAGTTGTGAAAGGACCATCAATCTTAACATATTTTTACCTGTCTCGTCTTTCCACCCGAGGGGCTTCACTGCTGCAGTTTAGGAGCTCAGACGTTATGAAGCCTGTAATCAGAGTCAGAACTCTCTCTGTGTTTATGTGTCTATAAATATGTTTGACAGCAGGGAGGACATTAACAGACGAGAAGATGAAGTCTAGACAAAAAATAGGTGTTTCAATGTGACATTGCTGTAGAAATCACTCTCATATTGCCAGGTACGTGCACAGATAGACCCCAGGTGGTGCTTAAGCACCTGCCCTTTCGCCCTTTAACTAGATAAGTGCCTTTTTTTCAATACTTTTTCACTGTTTCGTTTGCTAATCTTATATTTTAGGTTTTCAATTCAAAAACATTCTCAATTAAAAGCCTGTTGTGTAATGTCAAATTTTGGTGATGGTCACAGCCACCACAGTTAGTACGCAAACCGAGCGCACTGCGGAGCAGCATCCACGTCTCCCTGACCTGCCTTCATTGGTGATACTGTTTGTTTAAGGCCTGGATATTGGGCTATAGCTATAGGCCTTTTGTTATTGCCAAAGTATTTATATAAATTATGAGCTATGTTATGCTTATGCTAAGCTAAGTGCCTCCTGGCTCAGTGGTGGTATTAATCTCCTTATTTCAAATCAAAATTTCCAATTGTTCCTTCAAAATAAAGGCTGGGTCAGGTCCTAGAACAAATTTCCGTCGCATGGAGTCTCTACTATTATTATTTTTGAAGAGTTCTGTGCATTATTGTTTATTCTGTATCTATCTTCTCAGCCACCCTTCCCGTCTTTAAATCTAAAACAAATGCAAACAACCATCATCTCTTTTTATGAAAAAAAACTTTATTAATATTTTAGAAATGGTACAATATGATACATTACAGTAAACAACATGGGACAAACAACATGTAGTGTAGGTAGGTAACTGTGCAAATGATCAGGACTGTGTTTTGTGTGTGTGTGTGTGTGTGTGTGTGGGTGTGGGTGTACTGCATCTATGCCCGACTGAACCCTGTAATAGATGGGGAGTTTCTCTCTGTTAACATCCTTTTATCTACACCAGCAGATTTGATACTAGCGAGCAACAAAGCTAAGCCACACATGCAGCAAATGCATGGCTTTTAAAGTGAAGTTAAAATTTGATTAAAATGATTACAGGTATTTAAATAAACTGTATAAGCACAGAAACAATGTAGGTTTGCATATTGCAGTTATTAAGTAATGGTTAAATGCAGTGTTGTGCTAGTGTAGATATCAGGACTCAACTTTCTGTTGTGACCTTTGACCCTGCAGTAACAGAGTGGAGAGGTGTGGGGGCAAAGGTCATGAGGTCAGTCAACCTCCTGTTGCAGTCGTCAGTTTTCATCATCCTGCCACTTTTCCGCTGCGGGATCAAACATGGGATTTACCACGGCAACCACAGGATGCAGGAGTTATTGGTTTATTTAAATACAATCCAGAAGGAAAAAGCATTTCTGCTTCCCAAAAGATGCACAAATAATCACAGAAAAATTGTGTGAACACATTGAAATCAATCATATTGAAGTCGTGGCTGTCCCAGTTTGGCCCTACAGTGGAACGTGGCTCTGGAGGGGGCTATTTGCACCTGGATGCAGCGTGTGCTTTTTTGATCTGACACCACTCCATTTCCTGGATGGGCGGAGCTTATTTGGCAGTGATGACCGCTGGCATGTCAGTGGTGGCATCAGGTGCCGCCACCTCATCTGAATCGCTCTCATCGCTCTCGTCTGAATCGCTGTCGGCGGCTCCGGGCGTGGCCGTGGCCTCTTCGCTGCTCTGGCTGTCGTCGTCTTCTATCTCCTGGCTGGCGCTGTTGCTGGCGGTGCTCGCGCTCTCCTCTTCCTCCTCTTCCTCTGGGGCGCTGGAGCTCTCGCTTGTGGTGGCATCGCTGGCGCTTGCGCTCTCCTCCTCCTCTGGGAGGGCGGCCTGGCGGGGCTCCTGGTCCTGAGCGGTGCCAGAGGAGGCGTCGAGGCCCTGGCTCTCCACATCAGGAGTGCTGGTGTCTTCCTCCACGATTTCGTTGTGGACCTGAAGAGCCTGGAGGTGAGGCAGATGGAAGTTTGTTTAATTTGTCTGTCCACATTACATAAAACTGCATTAATGGAGCACATGTGTGGACTGCAGTTGTTTTTACATCTTGGTATATTTAGATGTTTGGTAGAATGAAGTAAGAGTAAGGTTGTGTAGAGTTTATCTACATTTTTAAGCACCAGCTCTGATTCTGCATATTGTAAACACGGACATATGGGTTACGAGGTAAAAGATGGCATTTTCTCAATTACTGGACAGTTTGACAGTGGTAACTGCATGCAGCAGGATATTCTACAGCAACTTAATGTCACATTGGATTTTATTTGGACTCTATGGACGGAATAACTGTTAGGAGTTGTTGTACTTTAGCCATGCCATGTGCCATCGTTTTGTTATTATTATATGTTCTGTTTGTGCTACTTATCATGTGATCATGGCCCTGAGATATAAAAATAAATTAGGGCTGTCAATCGATTAAAAGGTTTAATCCTTTGAAAATGGCCATGCCAGTTTTTCCTCACCAAAATTTAGCACAAGTTTGGAGCGTTATTTAACTTCCTTTGTGACTAGCTAGTATGACATGGTTGGTATCAATGGATTCTTTCTAGTTTCATATGATACCAATATCATATCATTCACTCTAGCTTTAAAACTGAGCCCGCTACATCCTAAAAAGTTGTATTAATGCGTTAAAGAAATTAGTGGCGTTAAAACAAATCTATCGCATTTTTAGGTGTTAACTTTGACAGCCCTAAGATAAATTATATCGAGTAAGAAAACTAACCTGTACCTTGTACACCTTCATTGACTTGTCCACCTCGTTGTCCTCTGTCATGTCGTAGGCCATCTTCTTTCCTGTGCCCATGTACTCGTAGGACTTGTAGGGAGAAGGAACCTTGTGGTAGGTTTTCTCCTCAACGTAGACGATGGACTTGTAGTCGCTGGGGTAGCCTCCCAAGCTGTCGCCGCGGGCTGCGTCGTCGGTGACAATGGTAGGCTCGATGGGCTCAGCAGTGGTTTCGGCCACGGGTTCCTCTGTGACGATGACAGGGGTGAGGGTGGCGGGAGCAGGGGTGGAGGACTCGCCTGACTCTGTGCTTTCGCTGGTGTCATCCTCATCGGTTTCCTGGAGACACAGAGGTGGGAGGTGAGTCAGAAATAGAAGCTTTGTTTTGGTTTGTTTTTGGTTTTCCATACAAGTATGTTTCTGGCAACGAGCCTGAGAGCATCTATGGTTATGAAAATGAGTTACTCGAAACATAAACCTCTACGCTCTATATGTAGCTGGATGTGTTATTGGTGTGTTTTTTACTCACCTCTGTCTCGTCGTCGTCGTCATCATCATCATCACTGTCCTCGCTGTCCTGGCTGTCGACAGTGGCGGTGTCTGGGGATGTAGTTGTGTCTATGATTTCAGACTTGAGTTCTACTGCTGCCACCTGCTGCAAGAATCATTCAAACACAAAGTCAGAACTGTAGTCTGCTGACAAAAGGCAGGAGAAGAAATCTGATTATTTTACAAGATGTGTCCTGAAAAACTGATTTCTCTCTCACCTTGTCTTCATCTGAGCTCTCTGTGCTCTCGTCAGAGCCGGCAGCAGCTGCTGCTACAACGTTCTGCAACACGAGAGACGCAATAAATCTGGTTAATCATCTTTTTATCTTTTACTGTGTTTTTTATCATGTCTCGGGGATTCAAGAATGAGGTATTGATGCAAGACTTAAAGGGGTACTCCAGTGATTTGGTATTGCACTCACAAGAGGCAGGTTGGAAAAGGAATGGTCAAAATTGAGGCCAAGATATAGTGACTTCCCAAGTAAGGGTCAAACACTGGATCCTATATGTCCCATAATACAACTCAAATGACAACATTTGAGCTCCACACCTCCAGCTTTTCTGTTAAAAATGTCGTCCAATCCAAGATCACCCTAATGGCATCATCAACGAAACATAATAAGAGGAGAACAAATTGAATCAAACGCGATGATCGACGAACAAGCTGGACCAGTGTCTGAGAGACTGTATAGTGAAGACATGCAATTTAATTTATATACAATACAATGCAAGACCATGAACAAGAAGATATGAGCTGTATAAAAGAGGACCGGGATAAAGACGTAGGGATGGAAATAACTGAGGACATCTGGGACAAGGTCCAGAATTATGTTTATATCTGTTCCTTGAATGCCACTCGACGGTAAAGCTACATAAAATCTTCCCAGAAATGTCATCAATTTGTGAGAAATGCGACCAAGCAGAGGCAGATTTACTTCATATGAATCAAGAATCCACTTTTGGTTATACTAGGAGCAAAAAAAAGCTCTAAAAACCTACAGAGCGCACAGCATCATCTCCTGTCCTATGGTCACTGACTGATAACCTCCACCTGGAAAGAATCCGACATATCCTTAATGACAGGCTGGAGGTATTTGAAAGGATTTGGAGACCGATGACCTCCTCTATAGAAGGGACAGACAGTTAAGACGCAGCGCACACATGGTAGTCTTTATCACCGAAGGTGGCACCACTCAGGGGTTGGTGTTTTTTTTTAATGTTTACCTGATTTGTGTGCTTTTGGGTTTTGTATTTCTTTTGCAATTTAGTTTTTTGTGTGTTTGCTTGTCTCTTTTTTGCCTTTATTTCCTTGTACTGTTTGTCTTTTGTTGTTAAATATTTGAAATGAGGCATGCTATCCACTTTACAGAAGTCTGTGTTACTGATGTGCACATGTTTCCTAATAAAAATATTTGGGAAAAAAAAGAAAAAGAAAATATTTTACCTGTACGGGTGCTGCATGGAACTGAGGAACCTCTGCTGCCTTTTTCCTGAGGGGTTGAGATGCTGGTCGTCTCACCTGTGGACGAGATCAACATCAGTCAATGAGGAAGTCCCTCTCTCTCTCTTTTTCTCTCTTTCTCTCTCTCTTTCTCTCTCTCTCTTGATACTCACCACTTCCTCAGAGCTCTCTGAACTGCTGAGAGAAACTTTTTTCGCCTAAAAAGCAAAGCAAAGACATAAACAAATTAAATCGAAAGTAAGTGCGTATGTCAATAAACCCAAACTAATGTTGAAATTGATTGAAACTACTGCTAAATATATATATATTTAATTATGATTCAGCAGAAGTTTTGACTCGACAGAGACAATGACTCACCGGCCGACAGAGGACTGTGGCGAAGAGCAGAACGAAAACAACGGCGACTTTCATTGTGTCACAGTTTGGTGTCTGCATGGGGAGAAAACCAGAAACACGCAGGTTGAAGTCACACAATAAAACAATAGAATATAATCATGATGTGCAGAGCTCATACGACGCCAAAATACTCGTCCGGGGGCCATAACTTCACAGGAAACACAATGGCATGTCAAACGGAAAAGGAGCTGCTAGTCTCCTCGGTAAATCCTCTCGCCCAGATTCCTTCCTAAAAATGGAGGCTGCATGGGCACATTAACTAGTAGTGGCACTTCCTGAGGCCTTGGTAGTTCGCAGGAAGTCATTAAGTCCTCAATTACAGACCGAAACGAGTAGTTGTGTGTCCCTGACAACTCTGTTTCAACACAGTAAAACATTTTCTCTGTCATCAGAGCGAGAAAATCACATCGTTTCGGTGCGTGGTTTATTGAGACAGGATGTTTCTGGACGATTCTGGTCTAGAAGATGTGAGAAAATAACAGGTACTGTATGATTTAGGCAGAGTTGAATGTGGGTGTTTGGCTTGGAAGATTTAAGGGGACAAAACCAGTAACATTTAGAGTTACTACTGTCTGAGTCTACATTTCCATCCATCACTCTGCAAAGCACTCTCTAAGTTCAACTTTACATTTACTATATAAGATTAAAATGAGCTGCAAACTGAAATAATGCACACTGCACAGCGAGAGACAAATCATTTTTGATCCATTTTTGACATCAGCAAAATGTCAGTATTATGCATCCCTCACCTTGTTAACTTGTTCCCCTCCCTAACTGTAACAAGCTCTTCTTCTCGTGTACAGTATGCCGTGGGAGGAGCAGTCAGAGTGTCTGTGTCTATCTTTAATGATGGACTCTTCCTATACTGTGTAATTCGCCTGGTTATAACTGGAAAGCCGCAGTGCAGCAGAAACATGACAGACGCCCATATGACTGTATGCGTGTGTGTATTTCTGTACGTCTATCTTCGAGAGGCCCAATTTAAGTTTCAGACCTCGAGAATACGTCTGGTCCTCACTTCTTCCGAGGGCTGTTCGGAGGCTAAGTGTTGGTTTTAGGGATTGTGGTCAGAATTGGGTTTAGATTTAGGGTAAGTATAGTAGAATAGTTATAGTTTGATATCTTGGGAAGTGTGCTGCAACAGTCTCATATCTGTAAGCTGAAATTGAAGCTAAAACTATCTTAGCTTAGTGTAAAGACCAGAAGAAGGGGTGAAACGGTTAGCCTGGCTCCATCTAAAAGTAACTATATCTGCCAACCAGCCTCTCCAAAATTAACCAACTAACATGTCATGTCTCTTTTGTTAAATCTGTACAAAAACCAAAGTGCAAAAACGACAGGAGCGTTGACTTCCTGGAGTGTTGTCTTCATTGTGAGGCACCAGGCTCTTTAGGGGTATTATTTTCTCCAAATCCCACGCCATTAATGCCTCATCAGTCTCCATCTCTTTAGCGCATTGTGACAACTTAGCAGCGTATAGCGCAGTAATGACATCAGGCGATACGCAGACCCCAGACACCATACACAGCTAGAACCTACATAAAACTGGTGTACTCTTAGCAGTGTAAAATGAGCTTTTCATATGATATCTATTTTTAGAAAAACTTCCAAAGTACTGGAACAAAAGGTTGATTTGAAAGGCTAAATGCCAACAAATATGGATTGAAGCAGAATATTTCATTAGATAAAACGTATTGTGAATTTTTGAAATGGTTACATCTATCTTTTTTCAAGACAGTTTGACTTTTGGACTGAAGACTGATACAATTACAGAGAGAGGACGAAGCGCAGCTGTGAGAGAGAGAGAGAGTGAGAAGGTGGATTGGTGTTTCTGTAAGTTATTAATAACAATAATTCAAGTGTCAACATTATGAATGAAGTGTTGAACTATATGGTAAAGCCCTATTCGTATATGATTATAGTGCACACACGGGATACAACTTTTATAGTTAGACAAAAAGTGTGATTATTAGTTTCTATGTCCCATTCATATCTCAATGCGCTTATACAGCCATTATGCAAATGTAATTTGGGTGTCAGAGGAGAGGATCAACGTTAATCGGTGCTACTCCTGGCGTGCTTTTGTCATGAAAATACATCAAAAACTCATCTATTTGGTTTTTCTCAATGTTATTCCATCATTATGACAATACAGGCATGTGCAGAACAGGTATTTAGGAAGAGGGCAGGAGGGAAAAATATACACAATGACAGACTAACAATTTTGGAACCACAACGTTAAATGGCGTGGGCTATGGCGCTCCTAGTGTTAAAACACCACCAGGATGCACCTCTCTATTCAGCTCTTCAGTTAAAAACACTGTTGACTGAGCTGGTAGTTAATCAGTACGTGTGTGTTGACAGTGTGTTTACCCAGTGTGGTTAGTCGGGGTTGGACCTGCTCATGCTACACAAAAATCCAGAAATTAGTTCCTCGCTGCCCACAGCTTCCCCTTCCTGCCTTGGTGTCGCTGTGGTACTAATCAGCCAATCAAACACAGCCGCCCCCGGCTTTCTCTGACCAATCACAGGCGGACTTTCACCGCCGTTAAAGTCTTAAAAAAGAACTCATAATTAACTGCAAACTGCAGAGGTTTTATGGCGGATAACCAAACCCTCTTGTGGCTCCCTAAGCTCAATGAGAGTTTGCTCGACACTGACTTTACATTTCTGCTAATTTTGTACAAGTGTGTTTGACAAAAATGTAGTTGCAGACGTTTGTTAGAAAACCCTCAGAGTTGCAGTTGTACTCCAAAGCAGTGACCCTTTACACCAAGTAGACTGCAAAACAATCTTTAAAGTTACTACAAGGAACTTTTCACTGGTTATGAAACAGTTTCTGATACCTCTATATGACCTACATAAGTAAACGAGACCATCAGTGAGAATACTGGCTACATTCTTAATGCCTGTCATCGGGTCTGAGTCTCCACTAAATCAGGCCGTATTGCTGGGCCCACTGGAGGGAAGGGAGGCACGGGAGAACCAGAACCAGGACTGAGTGGGGCAGAGTGTCAGACCCTGCTGCAGTAAAATGAGAGTTTTTCTAAAGGGACTCTGGTGCTCGGAAACACTACCGCTTTTGTCCACAGGGGCCGCCAAAATCAAAACAAAATGAAAGTTCCTCGTAGTAGCTTTAAGCCATTGCTTGCTATTATTGAGTCCTAAATTGTTAATTCTTTCAACCTTCTAATTTCGATATATGAATTGTTAGTAACTGGAAACTACACTGTATGAAGCAGATTAGAGTGCTAGGATCAAAACAAATAACATTTGCTTTTTAAAAACATTTAAAGGGGACCTATTATGCTTTCCCCTTTCCTGTAGTGTGTTATATATTTTGTTGTGCATTTAAAAGGTCTGCACCTGAACTGCCTGAAACGCTTTGCTTGAAGTCTCCGCATTTCTTCTTCCGTAACGTGGTGATGTCACCAAGTCACACATTTGCATAACAGCTAGTTTGGCACGCCCTCAAACAAAGCTCGTTAGAGCAGAGCTGGAGCTGGAGTATGGACCTGAAAATGATGCTGCATGATATGTTCCCTTTAAAACTTATTCGTTCTAGATTTGAGTTGAGTTACTTGGACAGTGTTTTATTTTTGTTTGTTTTTTTAAGGAAATGTTATGAATATGAATATTTTTATTAAATTAAATTTATGCAGTGTATTGTTGTGTATAACTTTTTTTTTTGATTAATTATATTCACAGTATTGGAAGAAGAAATCCATAAAGAAAAGTTCATCCCAATGGTGTTGGATGGGGTTGAGGTCAGGACTCATGGTGCATGCCAGTCAAGTTCTTCTAATGTACACCGAACTGGGAAAACGATGTCTTTATAGAACTTGATTTGTGCACAGGGTAAAAGGGCCTTCTTCAAACTGTCTAAAATATCACTGTGTGATGTAGCATTAAGATTTCCCGTCATCGGAACTATGAGGCCCAGACCAAAAGCATGTAGAGAGGGGTGTTCACATACTTTTGGCTATATACTGTATTTAAAATGCACGAAAGAACTTTAGACCTTTCACACTGCAAGTTTCTAAATGTTGAATTGTTTTCTTTCAGCTAAATAAAGCAAATTTCCAGCAGCTTACACAAATATTAGCCTGACATCCCACCTCTCATTGCACCACCAGTACTGTAGAAAAACTTTAAACCAAACACTGTACACAGTAAGTATAATGTTGTATATTCATCTGACCTTGTTGGCAGTTGGAGGAAGCTTCAGGAGTTCAGGTTGTGGAGCAGAAACAGACTTTAGTTTATCTCCTGGGTTCCCCTGGATGTTGTAGCGCTGCTGAAGTGATGCTGTTGCTGAAACTGAGGCTCCTGGTTGGCTTATAAACCCTCCAGCCTCGGGCAGCAGCCAATCAGCTTGCAGGTTGTGATGTCATGAGGTTAACCGCTCCGTGGTCCACCTCTCCTCGCTCTCTCCCACTCTTCCTGTGGTTGGTGCTTTGGTGGTGTGGGGGCAACACACACACACACACACACACACAATGCAAATACATGGATAAAGACATGCAGACATTTACAGCCCAGACAGAAGCATGTGAATGTACTTTTTTTTGCCTCTTTCCTCCACTCATCTCTCTCCTTGCGTTGAAGTTAATTTAAGGACATGTAGTGACAGGCTTTGGGAAAAAACAGCAGCATATAGCGGCGCGTGGTATGACAATGATTCAGCTTCCTCACAGACAGAAGAAAATCATCTGACTGAGGTCTCTCTGGGTAATTGAGAATTTGTCTGCAACACCAGACTGGTTTGTGTGTGTGTGCAGTCTGGGTTATGTTGATGCGTGTGAGTAACATTTTGTACATTTTTGTACATGTATGTACGTATATATTTGGAGGAGCTCAGTCAAGTTGTGCTCACAGAAATGATAAAGATTCAGTCACATTAAACTTAGCTCGGTCTCCCGTTCACTTCTATTGAAGTCCAAATTAAAGCTTGATGCACAGCCCGGTCTCCTAAAAATTCTCATACAATGAAACTGTCAATTACGTTTCAAGGGAACATGTTTTCTCCCAGATTATGTTAGTTTAATATGTTTAATCAAAGTCTATGTTAGGCCACATGGTGGATGGATAGGTCAAACACTGGATTTTCACCCAGGAGACCTGAGTTCATGTCCCGTGTGAAACCAAAAGCAACTTATTTTAACCCAAAACATGATCTTTTACAAACCTAACCAAGTAGTTTTGTTCCTTAAACCTAAAAGTAATTTAGAATGCAGTTTAGAAACATCGAGATTCAACGTATCCTTGGTTTGCAGAAACGTACAAAGCCAATTTATTCTGGCTTGTGATGCAATATGTCTGGAAATGGAGAAGTTTTTATTCTGATGTGTTTCGTTTAGTGCCATATTACATTAACAAATTACAAACCGTAGCATCGCTATACTGTTTCAACACGGTCTTACGGTAAGGCATATTAATATCACAACATGATTTCGCGTGTCATTTGTACACCACGCAAACGTCCGCTGTTAGGTTTAGGCAAGAAAAAACACTTAGTTAGGTTAAGGAAAAACGTCATGGTTGGGCTTAAAATAACTACGTAAACTAAGTAAAATACGTACAGAAACAACGTAACACACTATGGAAAACGTCACAACTGTCACTAAAAAACACGTGACAAACGTCACTAACATAACAAAACAAAACACCTGTCAACAACGGTCTTGAACACGAGTCTCCTGGTTAAAAGTCTTGTGTTTGTTGGACCCATCCAGCATAAGTGGTCTTTCTCACTTTTTGTACTATGCATTGCAGTCAGTACAGGATACATGGCATACAAATGACACACGAAAATCAACAAAAGGCATACTTATTGCACGCTAAACGCCTTGCACATTATGATGACCTTTTCGTACGAACGGACTGTTTACAGTTTGTGATTGCTGAACGCGGCAGGGGCACCACTGTGCTCTGAAACCCATTATTTCCAACGGCTTGTCGCTGCACTTTGCAAAGCAATCTATCCTTAGATAGATAAGGCCCCCCATCTCTCTCCCAGGAAGGACAGACATGCAATAGATGTCGTGTGTACAGAATAGATCAAAATAACAAATTACAATATGGAAATCAGGATAGTAATATGAGGTATATTGTAAACATATATGGAAAGCATGGATCGGGGTGGTGCTGCCTGGAACAGAGAAGTGTATATTTAAATGTTAGTGTGTGATAAAGCAGAGGTCAGGAGAGGCCAATCGAAGTTCTCTCCGCAAAGTCGACACACATTTTGTGTGGATACCTTGAAAATATTTCCGTTTTACATTCTGCTGACTTCAATTCAAAAATAAGACTGAGGAGGCGTGCTCTTATGAAAAAAAACGAAGGGGGTTATGCTGGTTGAATCCAGACAGACGTGCATTCTCTGAATTCTTGTGTAATTTGGATTTTACACATACAGTTGAAGCGTCGTTGAGACTACACAATCATTAAACTTGATTGGCTCGTAAAGTGTCTGCGTCTGTCTGATGATATACGCTCTATACATACACACACACACTCACATGCAGATGCAGAGTTGTTTACATCTAAGCGCACTAATACACTAAACTTGACACAAGTAGACACATTCCTACCTATTTTGAGATGTATGATCTAGAAAGACAAATATATGAACAACACAAACATCACCAGAGACCATCTTGCGGATCACACCAGCTGCGATGCCAATGGCAATGGCCCCTTCCAGACTTCCTATCCTTCCAGCGCCCTTGCTCGGAACACACCCATCTTCAAACTCGGCCTTCATTTTGATTTAAACTACACACCTGTAAAGTTTCGTGACTGTATCTTGCACGGTTGTCACGCTATGACGTGGACAAAATCTGTCCACAGACAGACAGAAATATAAACACCTGGCAAAGTACTCAAAACCTCCTCTGTGGTATTTCCCGCTACAGTAGGTCTCTCCAGGTCTCTCCTTAGCCATGATGACACACACACACAGACTCACAAGGTGAAAATAATACCAGCGTAGGTGTCACAGCAGTGTGCCAAGTGTGCAGAAGAAGACCCGCTCCCTATGTAGATATAAACTGCTCATTCTAAGGTAAAGAAAAAACAACCATTCTTAGTTTCAGGTGATTATACACTAAAGAAAACATTTATATTATATTCCACCTCAGCCAATAGATCCTCCTAAATGATACACACTGGTCCTTTAATTAATTTAAAATATAATGTTTTTACATGATCAATGGATCAAATGGTTGTGTCTTTATTCTTTGATTTTGTGTGTGAAGTATATAATTCAACTTTTTTGCCATGGTGTAGTGTTAAAAAAGGTTAACAACAATCACATTAGATTGTAATATCGAATTTGCAATACTTAAAAATCGCAATACATATCGAATCGGGAGATAGGTGTATCATTTCAGCCCTAGTCACAAACATGCTCCCACAGGACATTAAAAGATAAAAGTATCATGAGTACATGAGTTGAGGTATATAACTCACAGTACTTCCTGCTTTGGCATCATTTCTAATGAGCCTGTGAGTAATTCAGAATAGACGCAAATGATGATAATTTGTAGAACACATGCAAGGCCCCAAATATACACACAAACACATTTAAACACATGCACCGATACAGGAATCACCTAAAGACACACTGCGTTTATCTGTCGACACCGTTAGTCACTGGGTTAACACGCGCACACTTACAGTCTGATTACAGTAACACAGCGTGTCATCGCTCTGATTGTACAGACCTGTTGAACTCTGACAGCTTGATGAGTTCTGAGGCCTCGCAGACACAAACGTACAATTACTCACATCAAAGCTTTCTTCCTCTACCGACACACTGAGGTATGTCGCACAGCAGGAGCATCCTGCTCGGTCTTGTTTGACCGTCTCTGTCTGATAATTGAAGATTATAGATCTTAAATGTTGTTTTTTTTAAAGACGTCTCTGTTGAAGAGTTGATGAGTATTTGTCCTCCCCATGAATCTACAGTAGGTCTACCTTGTGACCTTGTTTCAGGACTGACTACTTACCATCTCCGCCTGTGGGGAGATAATGCGTTTGGTTATGTCTGTCTGTCTGTCCACGGCTAATCTCTCATACTACTGGACACATCAGGCTAATATTTTCTGTGATCATTACTAACTGTATGCTCAAGGACCTCTCATGGTTGCGGTGATTCACAATTTTTGAAAAACCTATTTTATTGACCCTTTTAATACCGTTATTGACTGCTGACTTCTCAACCCTCTTAAAGCTGGAGGAGGCAGTTTATTCTTGGTGTTATTGGGCAAAATACCTATAATAACTTTTCAGCATATTTTAATTCAAGCGGTGAAGAGAACCCACTCCCTCTGTAGATATAAATGGCTCATTCTAAGCTAACGAAAACATAACGATTCTCATTTTCTAGTGAAAACATAGTTGTGAACATTATGTTCCATTTCTGCTACTAGATTCCCCTAAATGCTACACACTGAATTTAAAGAAGTTATAAAGAAGGAAACATTGACACCAAAAACAGCCTGAAGGAGAAGAAAGAAAGACAAACCGCTGCAGCAACGATGAAAAAAGAAAAGTAACAGTAAAAACATCAAACGTGACAAGTGGAGGATGGACTGGTCTGGGGCATGGAGTCTCCCGTAAGGCCTCCTGCAGTTTCCAACGTTGGGAACAAAATAAATTTCAGTAGAGCGAACCGTTTATTTGGAAAAACACAAAAAGTGTTTCATAGTTCAATAAAATCCCCAAAAAAGCACCAAGTGCAACTAAAAACAGATCAAATGGACTAATATATGTGTGTGTTTGTATAGCTTCCTCTCTCTCTCTGTGTGTGTGTGTGTGTGAAACGTATCTGACTGTCTCAGTGTGCCTTGTCCAGGCATTCATTTGTGTGTTTTTCTCAAGCAGCAAAGCTCTGGTCCTGAGACGTAAGGCCAACGCTTAAGTGCCAAAAACTGCAGTTCCTCAAAATAGCCACTTGAGGCTGACTCCAAAAGGGGAGTATCCCATATACCATAATTCACTAAATGAACATCATGCTGTATTGAAGAAGACTTGAAACTAGCGATTGAGACCATAAACTCATGTTTACTAAGGTACTAAAAAAAGGGAGAAGTAGGCTCATTTTCTCATAGACTTCTATACAATCAGACTACTTTTTGCAACCAGAGGAGTCGCCCCCTGCTGGCTATTAGAAAGAATGCAAGTTTACGGCACTTCCGCATTGGCTTCACTTTTCAGCGTAAGTCAGATAGACACATAAATACATTTTTTTATATATGCATTCTTTCTTTTTGTTCCCTTGTTAGGACTGCAACGCACATTTTCAGGCTTCTATTCTAGTATTATTCTTAACTGGACAAAATGAACTGAACTCCAGACACACATGTGAATTGTGAAGCTGACATCATTGGTCATTTTCTACTTGTAGCTTCTTGTTAAATGCATGTGAGGGGCCTCGCTCTCTGTAGTCACCTCAGTGTGGAAATATTCCTTTTAATAGCAACCTCAGGATATTTGTGTGTTCGTACAAAATTGCTGCGTTAGTCTTTAACAGCCCATTAGTTCATCACGTTCTGTTATGGTAAAAAATATATATGAGAGTGTTAATGGATGCAGGGAGAGATCAGATGTAGTCCGGCTGCTGAGGGACACACACACACACACACACACAAAGACATTTATGTATATAATGCATGCAAACACACACACACACATAGAAACAAACACACACTCTCCAGGCTATAAATGTGTCTGGCAGACAGTGGAACAAGACATTAATGAGAGTGTGAAAGCCGCCATGATAAGGACTTTCCCAGACTGCGTGTATGTCCAGTGCGGTGTAAGTGTATATGTGTGTGTTTTTGTATTTCTATGAGGACAAAGCTATAAAATGAGAAAAAGACTTCAAACTGACATCCTCTTGCTGCATTCCATCAATTCTGATTTGTTCAAATAAATGAAATCTGATATTTTAAGTTGTTGTCATATACTGTAACTCTACTGGGTTTGTTTTTCTAACAACACACCTCATGATTGTGATGCTTTTTGCAACAGATTATAACAGTTGTATTGGATTGCATTCAGTATTGTCCTGTTATTGTATCCATCCCTATATATTCGAGCCCATTTCCACTTGGTATTCACATGCAATCTATATCTGAATTTCTTATCTTGATTATTAAACATTGATGTTGATGCATGGTGTGTGCAAATGCACACAGAACACATTGCAATCGGGATGCAATCAGATTGGCCAGACCACATCTGGAGGTGATCTGATCCCAGCCCGGTGTGTACAGGTTGTCCTCATTCTTAAGAGAAGAAACAAAGAGAGCAGCTGGGTGTATGTATGTGAGAAGCAAAGATCGAAGATCACGATGGGATAATGGGTGTCATGAGTTCCTCCTGATCTTTCACTCATTCATACCCCTATCCGGCCAGTTTCACCACCTGACCTGCTTCTCCCACTAGCTCACCTGCTGCCCACTCCCCCATTATCCCAAGTCGTATATAGCCTATATGTTGCAGTTCATTGCAAGCTTCTACACTCTGATTACCTTCTTACCTTCTTACAGTATAAGTTAGCCGAATTGGAACCAGCCGTCTCCGTCTGTCATGTGACCCTCACCTTGCATGCCACAACGGCCCCTCAAGAGCATCTCACCTCACCCACCTAATTTGTCGATGTGGGCAGAACTGAAATAACAAGAGTGCTTATAACTACCAGGTGTAAATGCAAAGTCCCCATGACCAGATAATGTGGGTTAATATCAGGTATAAAGGGATTCTGTATGATGTGCAACTCTGTGATGAAAGAGTAAGCTGGAAAGGACACAAGCACAAACAGGAAAAGATGACAACAAACAGACTGAAACTGAAAGAAAACAATAGAAGTAGAGAAACAATAACAGTCAAGCGCAATATGCAAAATGCACCTCCTTCAGAACACAACAACATATCTGAAAAAAAAAAGCTCTTCTTTCAAATCCCATAACAAGTGCCTTAAATCTGTTTTACTGACTGAGCTATAACAATAGTGAAAGCAGCCACAGTTTGGATCTTTTCTGTCTGAATTTTTGCATCGTCCCTAAACAAAGTCTGGATAAGCTGCGGTTGTTGAGACAGGAAGTAAATACATTGGGAAACAGACAAGGCTCCGAATTTATGCGACTGGGATTGCCTATCTGCCGCGTATCACAGCCAACTGTTGGACCTCTTCAACACAAACAGAGTTCAGTAAGAATAATACTGTTAATCTGGTGGGAACAGAGCAGGACGAGGACCAAACCTGGCAACCCAAACAATTCATCTGGGATGTTGTTGCCGATTTTAATTAAAGCAGACATGGTTTTCATCTTCCAAATGAGATATAAAATAACCAATAAGAGGAAGAGAGGGACAAACAGCTCGTAGTAAAACATGTTTTTGAAAAACAGAAATATAAAATTGTTCTTTCAGAGTTTTTATAACTTCCTGGTGTGATTCTTTTCTTGCAGACCACAGGTTCACAAATCACACACACACACACACACAAACACACAAACACACACACGTACACACACGTACACAGGGCTGTCGTATTCTTAGCTTCCGCCTCCAGTTTCCACCATGACTTGGCGGCCATTCACTTCCTGTATCTGGTTTGGCCACTGTGTCTCACGTCCTGGAACCAGCAGCAAGTTTCCATGGAATGGCATGGTTTTCATTGTGTGTGTGTGTGTGTGTGTGTGTGTGTGTGCGTGTGTTATGTACACACGCACACACACAAATACATTTTTAGGATCATGTGCGACAGGTCATGTCGGAACACGTTGTCACGAGGTCATTTGAAAACAGTGCATCTCAAATTTTTCCAGGTGGGCCCGGATAAACTTGTATTCATATTATTAGCAGGTTTTCTTACATCTTCTCAACAGCTGTCTTTGTTGAGCTGTGTGTCAGAGAGTAGAGGGATTATAAATCATCACAGAAATAAAAAAAAAACATTGGGCCTCATGCAAGAACATTTTTGTATTCTTATCTGAAACCTCTCGTACTTTGTTTGCTCGTACGAATGTTCTAACTCAGATTCATCAAACTCCCTCGTTTCCCTCGATCGCAGTTTAACACCGCCTCCCTATGCAGCGTTTGCCACTCTCTATACTTCCCGGTTCACAATTACGTTGATTATATACAAATTGATCCAGCTGACCATCACAAAAAAAATATAATAACATGCAACTAGTGAAGATTATGTTATTGCTATTATAAGTTGCTGATTAGAAAACCATACCACAGTTATGTATCAATGCAACAGGGATAAAGGCAACATGTAGCTTGAAACCTTTCCCCATGTTTAATATCAATATTTACATGTAACTACTAATGACTAGACATTTCTTTGTAATTATTTGTAAATGTACAATGAATGCCCCATGAGTACTAAAATATACAGGCATAACTTTTGTTGCATTATAATAATGGCTTGTTTGTTTCATGTAGACATGATCGCTCAATGTTCCATTCAGTACAGCCAGGTTCAGGTTCAGGTTCAGGTTCAGGTGACTTTATTTGTACCCGTAGGTAGATTTGTTTTGCAGCAAAAATAGAGGATGGCATCCGTATTGACAATGAGGTAGAGCACAGACAAGAGACAGACATACCAAAAAAACATGACAAAGAGTACTCAAAGGCTTACTGGGATCAGGATCCAGCAAAAAGAAAGCCACAAGAACAATATAAAAAAAACACTGAAATATCAGGACAAAAAAGACAAAATAAAATGAGAAAAGGGATAAACTTTCCTAGCCTACATATTACTCACTTCAAAAAATCCAAACTAACCCTGTCAGGTATTTCCAAACTTAGCTCAGCGTTGACTCAGCTAGTGCTAGCGTTCACACTATTCATTAGCTTATTGATTGGCTTACTTTGGTAACCTACATCACTGCTTTTTGCTAACGGCTGAGTGGTTGTTTTGAAAATGCAGATGACCTCGCCCTTTAAAAGGTGTCTTAAGACCCACTTTTACTCCCTTGCTTTTCTCTCTAACAATTTGTGAATTGATACTTTATACTGTACTTTATATTTATATACATGGATGGATGTACACGTGTGTATGAGTGCATTATGTAAGTATCTATGTATGTATGTACAGAATATATTTGTATGTTTGTATATATGTATCTTAGAACTTATATTTAAATTCTGCTCAATTCTGTTTGTTGTAAATCACTTTGGTACAAACCTGGCTTTTTTTTTTTTTTTTTAAGTGCTCTATAAATACATTTGACCATGACTTTGACAACATATCACATTACAAGTACGTTTTATTAAAAAAAAAAACGGTAATCTGAGGTCTCAATAATCCTCAGAACATTTTCAGAATGTTACTTTTAGAATGTTCTTCCTTTGTTATCTTTAACATTCTGAGAATGTTTTAAAAAGGAACATTCTACACTGTGTTATCTTAATGTGATGATGTCATAAAGGCTCTAGAATCAAAGGCACCAGGATATGAGATATTACCAGGGGACTGATCAGAGCCACAGACAAGCTCAAACGATTCTGTGCTACCAAAACACGCGTCGTGAACGTCAGTAGGATATTTACTACTAATACTACAGAAAAACGAACACAACACTACTGGGCCGAAATGTTCAGACCTACTCTGTCATCTAGATTAGAGGACAAACTCGTCAAGCTCCGGCAAAAGATGCAGACGGCAAACAAAACTGAGCAGAAACCCAGAGGCTGTGTCCAAAATTCGAACAGAGTAGTCTTAAAGCCACATTTGGAGGAGAGACCCAAATTGCAAAGAAAAGCTAAACAACCAGAGAGGTTCACACCAGTTTACCGGATACGTGAAGAGATTGCTTTTGAAAGGGAGGCCTTGGCGAAGGAGCGTGCAACATGTCACACACACTATGCCTTCCTTAAAAAGCAGATGCAGGAGAACAGGCAGAGAGAAAAGGCAAAGCGTCAAAGTGATTTGGACTTTGATCGGGCCAGGGATGAGGACAACAGGTTCTTCGAACATGAAGAAAAATTGATGGCTATGAAGGCCAGAGAAAATGGAATGGATATATGGAACTTCAATAGCACCACGGCAGCTGAAAAACAGGGCAGACTGCAGGAGCAGAATGCTGCAAGGAAGCATGCAAAAGCAGATAGGTTCACGAAGCCGCAGACACGTCAACCGATTGTTTTTGACTACATGTCGGCCTTACAGAAAGAGCAGGCTGCCGCCATAACTCTGAGGCAGAAGCTGAGCTTTGCCCAGTATGGAGCTAAGAGATTGGCTGAACAGGCAAAGCATAAAGAACAGGAGGCAAAGAGCGCTGCAATGAATCACACACACTATGCCTTCCTTCAAACGCAGATGCAGGAGAAAAGGCAGCAAGAAAAGGCAAAGCGTCAAAGTGATTTGGACTTTGATCGGACCCGGGATAAGGACTGCAGGTTCTTCGAACATGAAGAAAAATGTATGGCTATGAAGGCCAGAGAAAATGCAATCGATATATGGAACTTCAATATCACCATGGCAGCTGAAAAACAGGCCAGACTGCAGGCGAAGAAGGCTGCAATGAAGCATGCAAAAGCAGATAGGTTCACGAAGCCGCAGACACGTCAACAGATTGTTTTTGACCACATGTCAGCCTTAAAGAAAGAGCAGGCTACCTCCAGAACTCTGAGGGAGAAGCAGAGCTTTGCCCAGTATGAAGCTAAGAGAGTGGCTGACCTGGCAAAGCAGAAAGAACAGGAGGCAAACAACACTGCAATGCATCACACACACTATGCCTTCCTTCAAATGCAGATTCAGGAGAAAAAGCAGCGAGATAAGGCAGCGCGTCAAAGTGATTTGGACTGTGATCGGGACAGGGATGTGAAGTACAAGTTGTTCCAACATGAACAAAGAATGATGGCTATGAAGGCCAGAGAAAATGCAATCGATATATGGAACTTCAATATCGCCATGGCAGCTGAAAAACAGGACAGACTGCAGGAGAAGAAGGCTGAAATGAAAAATACAAACTACAGTTTGTTCCTATAACTGACTGCAAAAGCAGAGAGGTTCAGGGAGCTCCAGACACGTAAACAGATTGTTGACAATCTGGCGGCCTTAAAGAAGGAGCTTTGTGTCTATGTTAGGGTTTACTCCGGGTGCTCCGGTTTCTTCCCACACACTTTTAATTTGAAAAAAGAAAATTGAGTCTAGAGGACAGAATTAGTGTATTTTCACTGGGGACAGGTGAATGTCCTCAGCTGAAATGAACACTATCACTGGTTACTCTTTAAAGAACACATTCAGCTCGTTGGCTCTGTTCAGGTTTCCCTCAGCCTGATTCCTCTACACCTTGAACCCTGGGATCGTCTTCATTCCTGACTACACATCCCTTACAGCTTTTTCCTTAGGGTTTACTCCGGGTACTCCGGTTTCTTCCCGCACACTTTAAATGAAAAAAACAAATCTTTAGTTTGCATGACAGAATTAGTGTATTTTCACTGGGGACAGGTGAATGTCCTCTGCTGAAATGAACACTATGACTGGTTACTCTTTAAGCCTTGTCTTTACATCAGGGTTTACTCCAGGTGCTCCGGTTTCTTCCCGCACACTTTAAATAAAAAAAAACAAAAAAAAAACAAAAAAAAACATTTTAGTCTAGAGGACAGAATTAGTGTATTTTCACTGGGGACAGATGAATGTCCTCTGCTGAAATGAACACTATAACTGGTTACTCTCTAAACTTTGTGTTGAAGTTAGGGTTTACTCCGGGTGCTCTGGTTTCTTCCCGCACACTTTAAATTAAAAAAACAAAAAAAAGTAGTCTAGAGGACAGAATTAGTGTATTTTCACTGGGGACAGGTGAATGTCCTCTGCTGAAATGAACACTATAACTGGTTACTCTTTAAGCCTTGTGTTTACGTTAGGGTTTACTCCGGGTGCTCCGGTTTCTTCCTGCACACTTTACATTAAAAAAAAAAATTAGAATTTAGTCTAGTTGACAGAATTAGTGTATTTTCACCGGGGACAGGTGAATGTCCTCGACTGAAATGAACACTATAACTGGTTACTTTTTAAGCCTTGTGTTTACGTTAGGGTTTACTCCGGGTGCTCTGGTTTCTTCCCGCACACTTTAAATTAAAAATATATATATATTGCATAAATAAAAAAAGTGAAAAAAGTTTATTTCCAGTTTCGGGGTTTGTGCTTCTGTTGAGTAACACGTAGTTTTAGTTTCATTTTCAGCTACTGTATCTACTGTATAATCAACTCAATCTTCTCTTCCAGAGTGTAGTTTTTCCTCTCTTTTAGATTCACTCTGACATTACAGCAGCTTGTCTGTGACTAATTACAGATGCTCTTTTCTCTGCAGTTGTCTGGCACTGACACCAGGCCACTGAGTTTCCTGCCAATCCCAACTGTACAGTCTGTACCAGTCCAGCTGTGCACATGCTGCGTAAAGCCATCATACTTTTCTACTGGCTCTGAGTGAGAGTTATACAATAAAACTTCTGGTGTTGCACAACTTTGTTATGCAGAAATTCCTCATACAGTAGTAGATAGGGTTATCTGAAGTCCAACACAAATCAGAGTGATTCAACAGTCAAGTAAAGAGCATTGAAATGAAGTAACATGAGCGTCAGGCCTGTTGACAGCTCCTCCAACGGAAGTACAGTAAATGGTAATACAAGGGTTAGTCTTGCAGTGCTGAATGATGAGCTGCTGACCACAGCATCACAGTATCAAAGCATTAAAAGGACAGTGATAAGCATTTTACTATATAGGGCTCATTCTAAGCTAACGAAAACACAACAATTCTTAGTTTCAGGTGATTATACACTAATGAAAACATAGTTATGAATATTATACTCAATTTCTGCAAATAGATCCCCCGAAATGTTACACACTGTTCCTTTAAGGAATTCCTTCTAAGGACCTCAGATCAGAGAAAAGATGCCCCTTATACATTTAAGATGATTTGATTTGACCTTGCCCCATGATTATGGGAGACTGTAGTGATTGTCAACATTTTCAAACCTGTTGGTTGCTTATTGTTGCTGAGATTGGACAAAATTGCAAGACAAAAATAAGGGATTGAATATATTTGCATTCAATCGTGTGGTGAAAACGATCACAGTTTCCCTCACGGTATGTTCATTAAGATGATATATAAGGTGGTACGTCGTCAGGACAATTTTGTTGGAGCTCAGATTTGATCGTCTTTGACCGTTTAGGAGAAAGTTCTGGTCCGGGTCCTCGGTTCATGTCAATGTTCAGCAAATATCTAATAATTAGACATATGTAAGACATGAATCTGGGCCAAGTGACTTGATTTGAGCAAGAAACAAATCTGCCTTTAGCCGAGATAGAAACATTTATTTGCATTTTACTTGCATGTGTGTTCTCTTCATAGCCTGAAAAAGAAAAAGTCACTGCTTTTCTTCCATTTCAGACTCAAAACCCGTCATCTTGAATCATATCCTATTTCAAATCTTCCACTTCTCGTACATTAATTTTTCCCAGAAGAGTAGGCCTACTGCTCTGACTTTTGATTCCCTTACCTAATGGTCACATGTAATGACAGATCCTCTAAATATAGAAGCTGCTTTTTCTCTATAGACGCCTGTGTGAAGAGCTTCAGCCAAATGCAAGATATTTCTGAAGCTCTGGTGAATCTTAGCTTTAAAGAAAGCAGACCCCAGCAGAAGGCACAAATTTGACGTATATATTGTCACATATTTTTTTTACCGGGATCTGCGTCAGTTCAATGCACAGAGACAAGGAACAGAGCAGCGTCAGAATTACAGGTCTGAAATATATACGTCGAGCTTCCTGTCTGAGTGAGGAGTTAAGGGTGGTTCCCTAACAACCTTTCTCAGACATTCCTCTTCTAATTATGCCTGACACGAAAGTGTGTGTATGTGTGTGTTGAATGGAGGGACAGGGGATAGTAAAACATAAAGTCTGCCCACATCTAAAGCTCTATATTCCCCTTGATGACTGATGCATTACACTCTTATGTCACAATCATTACCGTCAACACAGAAAACCTCTGCCTGCCCAGAGCTGTGTTTGGTTTGGCCTGCGTCTCAGACAAGATATTATGCCTTTTGTTGATTTTGTAGTCTGAGGATGTAGTTCATAGTATTCTGGATATAGATAGGGTGGAGCTGGATTTAGGCTCACTTCAACTCTCCGCAGATACAGATTGTAGGCATTGCGTAACACCTCTTTTTTTGCTAAATTCAACACTTGCAGTGTATGAGATGTTGTTGCTTTTATTTTGTCAGACATTTTAAACTATAATTACAGATGGTTTGTTACACAAAACCATCTGAGAATTTGTCATTGGAAACTGTTTGGAAAAGAGCAGGCACTTTCAAAAAATACTTGGCAGGTGATTGGATGAACCATCTGTCAATCAAACTCTTGCCGAAGCCAGTCTGGAGAAGAGCGTAAACATCTTCTCAATCAAAAAAAAAACTTCAGTGCCGCTCTTTGCTCTTCTTTCAGTGAGGAAATACTCTCCAGTTCTGATATAACTGATGCTATAGAGTGCTACAGGAATGAGAATGAGTCGTAATACATAATGTTAGGTTTCTTTATTAATTAATTTATGTGACTTTAACATTATTTTTGCACTCTTTATAGGTATTATTGCTCCCAGTACCAATAAGTTTTTATCACAAACAATAACTATTGTTTTTTCAGTTCTTAAATCTACTCTCAGTCGTTAGTGAGGATCCAGACCGTTGTGCGGTTTCTTTGGCTGCTGGCTTATAGACGTATGTCACCCATTAGCAAGGACCATTATTTTTAATGCATATTATTCATTTTTAGAGTTTGTTCCTCACTCATTAGCGAGCGCCACTGCCATTATTTCTTTTAGACATTTAAGTCACGCCCGCTTCCTGATAGTTTGTGGTTTAATTAGCGGCAGGCTTGCAGGGCTAGATCAAAATGGGACGAGACCTATAGCAGCTAATCCTGCTCTTGTAGACGAATATTAAATCAGAGACTTTGTCAAAACAAACCCATTTAACCATATCACACTGACTGATATCACTTCAGACTTTCTGTGTATGTGTGTCTCATTAAAATGTTATGAAGGGCTGTGTGCAGTCTAGTGTGAATGCTATCTCACCGTGCACAACTTGAGATGTTTATTCAGGAGGTTTAGTAAGGAATAATGTTGACAGTCCTTGATCCAAGACTCCTTGCAAAATATGACCTCTGCCAAAGCCCACATTTATGATGTCTATCCAAGTCCTGGTTGACCAATGATTCAGATGTGGCGACTGTCTCGGAAAGAACTGTTATGGAGCACCGTTAGAAGCTTTACAGTTATGCTGAGAAGATGGCGAGCCAATGTTGGCCCATCCCGTCTAGTGAGTCAACAAGTCACCAAGTCACACAGGGAATAATAAAGGAGCCCCAAGTCAGGAGGAGGTAACGCAAACCATACATTTATCCCAAGCTCTGCGTAGATGATCTTATGGGAAAAACTGGACCACCAATGAAGAAGAATTGATTTTAGACTGCTGGGCGGGCGAATATTTTTGTACTGCGCCATTCGGACGCATGACTTAAACTTGGGAGAATATCCAACACCCACTTTATAGTTGTTCTTTTTAAAGGTCACTGTGTGGAATCAGTGATGTGTTGAGGGCAGAGGCACTAATGGTGCCTTCAAACAGTGAGTGGTTACTGCTGCTTCTGCCACCCGCTCATGTTTTTGTTCTATATTTTGACTGACTGGCAGCGGGGCACAGTAGCTAATGGCTACAGCAAAGCGGACCAACCGTTAGCAGTACTAAAGGTTACTGCAAACCATCCCCTTATCTTAACATATAGTAACATAAGTTGTTTTAACGCCACTAATTAATAAAAAAATCGTGATTTTTAAGGTTGTAGAGGGTTCAGTTTTAAAGCTAAAAGGAGAACAGGAAGGAGGCTAAGTAACGTTACAAAGTTACGCTAAATTTTGGCGAGTAAAAACTGGCCTGGCCATTTTCAAAGGGGTCCCTTGACCTCTGACCTCAAGATATGTGACTGAAAATGGGATCTATGGGTACCCACGAGTCTCACCTTTACAGACATGCCCACTTTATGATAATCACATCCAGTTTGGGGCAAGTCATAGTCAAGTCAGCACACTGACACACTGACAGCTGTTGTTGCCTGATGGGCTGCAGTTTGCCATGTTATGATTTGAGCATATTTGTTCATGCTAATTGTTTTGTGTTGTTAATTGACTTCAAATAATAAATATATACATTCATTTGCATAAAGCAAGTATATTTGCCCACTCCCATGTTAAGAGTATCAAATATTTGACAAATCTTCCTTTGAGGTACATTTTGAACAGATAAAAAATGTGCGATTAATCACGATTAACTATGGACAACCACACGATTAATCACAAATACATATTTAAATTGATTGACAGCCCTCATTTTTATATAGGGTTGTAACTTGAAAGAGGCCATGTTGCTGTTCACATTTTCGATTTCTGTTTGACTTTTCTTTTAACGACATTCATATCGGCCTCAGCAGTGTTTTATGTTTAGACCTAATTAGCACATGTTTGCATGATAACAAGCTAAGATGGTTAACATGGTAACCATTATACCTTTGTAGCATTAGCATGTTGGCAATGTCATTGTGAGCATGCTGACATTAGCATTTAGCACCACTTTGCCTGAGTCTCACCAGAGCTGCAAGCACGGCTGTAGACTCGTAGTCTTGTTTTTGATTTATGGATTATTTGTTTGGTCAATAAAGAATGCTTTGGCCAATGCAATTGCATTCCCATTTAATTTCTACACTTGCTTATACAAATCAGACATTTAGATACGGACTGCGTGATAATTAAAAGTGTAAAAGGGGTCCTGGTGTATTTCTGCTGGACTGTATAAAGGCTTTTTCTTTTCAAAAACCTCAACTGAGATCTGAATTTGACCAATAAGTCCCCCAAAGTACTTCAAATGAAATATACATCTTTTGTTTTGATCATTGGACTGCCCATACCACTCAACACCTCCCCATTCCTGGTACAGCCTGAACACCTTACACAAGTGTTTGAATGCAGATTGGCCGGATTCAGTCAGTCGGTATCATCAGGGTGGTGTGTGTTTATCACCGTTGTGTACAGTATGAGAGCATGCTCTGGGGTTTTTGGATGGAAAACTCGGGTTTGGTTGAGAAGGACTCGGTAACTGTTCAGTAGAGACTGCTGTGGTGGGCAGCACTGGTGCCAGAAAGCGCACTGACTGATTGTACCGCCAAGAAACCTACTTGTGAATGACATTCAGCACGTGCACCACCGTGGACCGGGTTGTGTTTTCTGGTCATGTTGGCTGCTGTCTTGTTTGGGTGCTGGTCAGCATTTGTGGATATTCTGCTCACCAATAATATTTAACAAGCAGCATGGTAAAACCAGCTGTAAAGTTCAGCTCCAGCATTGTTCTGCTGCACTATGATGGGAAAAACACTGAAAAAAAAACAAAGAAATATGGTTATGTAACTGTGTTTTTAAGGAGGCTAGTGTTTATGAATCTTTGTTCCACTACTTTGGTTATAAATATTCCCTTTCATATGCTAGATCAAGTTACCTGCTTTGTCATTACATCTCTGAGAAGATTTAGGTCTATATTGTAGCTCCGTATATTTTGGGTTAAAAGCAGTCTACTTCCCCACAAGCGCCTGTGTAGTCTGCACTATATTTGCGTGAGGGTGTGCCTGCAGAAGGGCTGCATGGGGTATTTTTGTCCGTGAAGATGGACGGCTGTGGCCATGTTGTGGTCGGACTCTCCGATCGGACCAGACAGCTGCACACTGCAGAAGAGGAGAGAAACGAAGACATAACAAGAGAGGGAAATTAAAGTAGGTGGAGGACGGGAGAGGAGGAGAGAAAATTGTAACTCTAAACATTATTTTAATGGTTTTATGAAGTTGTTGTTTTTCTTTATGGCCCTTTAATAAAAGGTTGGGAGCGCGGTCATTAGCATTACATAATACACCACTAAACATCTACAGAAAGGCTTCATATTTACCCAAGTCAAAAAGTACTTCAGTGTGTTAGAAATGTTATTTAAGTATACAAAAGTTATTACAAGTATACTTTTAGTTTTCATGCTTAATTCAAAGTATATTCAACATGTACTTTTGAAAAGTGTACTTCCAAATAGATGTCAGAACGTTCAACTTCAATGTACTAAAAAAAAATATTCTAATTCTGTAATACTTAAAGTGGTATTCAAGTGTACTTATAAAAAAAGTCTACTTTATTGTAAGTGTATTGTAAACTGTACTTAAGTGTAAGTAATTTAGTGTACTTTAAACGTATAAAAAGTATAATTATTTTAAAGTCCTTTATAATACACTATGGCTGTATTCGCAAGCATACTCCATACTGACGAACGCAGTATGCAGTACATACTGCATACAGCGTTCCTAAGTAGTATGCAGTATGCAATGGTTAAAGTGATGTATTTTGCAGTATGCAAGACGAGGCTTTAGCCTTTGTATTTTCGGAAATCCTGCAGCATAATCAACTTTTCTCCATAAGCACTGAATTAGAGACACTGAGGTCAAACAACACTATAGTCTACAGCCACACTAGCGGTTCTGTGAGGCTGTACTTAGGCTTCCTCTGGTAAATGTGTTGAATGTGCATCTCAGTGACCTGGTTACATTGAGTCTGCAGTTTGTTTTGGTTGGTAAATGATACAGTTTAGTCCCTTATAACAACAAGCCAGCCTCATGTCATACACAGCCTCACTGTGGTGTCTGATACAGTATCATTGTGGCAAACACTACGTTAGCCACAGGTTCCTATCTATTGTTCTCCAAACCTTCAATAATCCCTGTGGTAGCTACTGTTGGAAACCCCCTTCTTTGTGTTTTCACCATGTTCGGTGTGTTACGGAAACATCAGGCAGACAGACAATAGACCTGCAGTGAGTTGACTGTACAATAGCTTCTGTATATATTGAGGTGAAAGTAGAATTACTGTCAGACGGATGAAGATTTAAAGATGCTGCATTTACCATTTTAGTCTGCACCAGACACCAGGCCGAATTCATCTGGTTCTTCACTATCATACAGCAGGTTCCTTTAGTATTATATACATTTTAGGGCTGACAATTTATTAAAATATTTAATTGCGATTAATCGCATGATTGTCCATTGTGAATTGTGATTAATCGCAAATTAATCACACATTTTGAACAGCAAAATGTACCTTAAAGGGAGATTTGTCAAGTATTTAATACTCTCATCAACATGGGAGTGGGAAAATATGCTGCTTTATGCAAATGTATGTATATATTTATTATTGGAAATCAATTTACAACACAAAACAATGACAAATATTGTCCAGAAACCCTCACAGGTACTGCATTTAGCATAAAAAAAATATGCTCAAATCATAACATGGCAAACTGCAGCCCAACAGGCAACAACAGCTGTCAGTGTGTCAGTGTGCTGACTTGACTATGACTTACCCAAACTGCATGTGATTATCATAAAGTGGGCATGTCTGTAAAGGGGAGACTCGTGGGTACCCATAAAACCCATTTTCATTCACATATCTTGATGTCAGAGGTCAAGGGACCCCTTTGAAAAATGGTGTACCAAATCAGAAACAGCCATCCAAAAAAGGTTTTGTACATTCCATCATATGCCGATACCAAGCAAGATCGGATGAGTTGTACAAAGTGATCAACAGACATGACACTTCACGTCTCAGAGTCCGCCCTGCCACTGTTTTGACACTATGGCCTGGAATAAATTCGGAGATGCAGCTAAAAATAACAAACACGTATGCATGAAATCATAATATCTTGAAATTGTCATTATTATCATTACAAATTGAACAGACTGGCACCTTCATCCAGGTACAAGCTCAGGATACAATAAGGAGTAGAGTCAATCCAGAGACAACTGGCCGAGACTGGAACAGACTCCATCCTCCTTGGTGTGATCAGTCATCACATCCATATCATTGTTATAAAAACACATTATACGATTAAATGAATTAAATGAAATTATATGTTGGTCCAAGTATAAACCCTGTGATTAGCAGCCTGCACAGGATAAGCGTACTGTATAGATGATGGATGGATGGAAGATTCCCTGAGGCAGAAAGAGTGGTATAGTGAGTTTATTTTATGTGTGCCAGTCATTTTTCCTCTGGAAATTTTTTTTTTTTAAATCATCCAGTGTTTTGCTGTAATATACTCGCACACAGCCATAAATTACTTGACTAAACCAGAGAAAGAAAACTCTTCATAGTTCCGAAACTTCCCCAATTTAACAGCTATGTATAGAGTCTTGCTTCATGCACTGACTCCCCATAAACATCTGGTTCTCAAACATCTGTACTTTATATTCCAAAGTGACCCCAAACCTCTTTAATATTTATAGATTTCCTACCAGCCCCTGAACCCACTAATTCATTAATTTCTAATAAACAGGGTTTATATGCAATATCGGCAGTCAAGTTGACCACTGTGAGGGGGTAAATGGGGAATTTTCACTGTGGCAAAGCATTATAATGGCAAAAGCATCACAGCTGATACAGCGTGACTGTGAGATCAGAGTCCTGAAATCGCTGAAGTGTCTCACTGTGGAATAATCAGCTTTCTCGTTTTGTTTTCATGGTCAACCACTGATGATTTTTCAGTGTGGTAGGTCCTAACAACACGTTGAAATGTATTCATTGAAAACCTCTTTGAAAAAATGGTTGGATGCCACCTAGACATCTACAAAATGCTCCCTTTTCAAACAAATGTAGCCCACTTTTTGATTGACATCTAGACATATTTTGACCTGAACATGACCAAATCAATTTTTATTAGGCATGTGCAAAGAGCTTAGGTCAACAGTTTGTAAGAACTAATATGCTTGGGAATTGGAAATGCTTCCTCCATGTTTAGCATCTCAGTCTGCTACAATCCGATTGGATGAAGTTTGATATTTAATCAGAAAACCGACTTAAACCTGTAATGAATGATTTTTTTTGGCCACTTGGGGACAGCAGAAACAAGCTCTAAACACAACACTGACATATTATCCCACACTTAAGTTGATATGGTGAACTTCTTAGCAAACAGTTGCTTATTTACACATCCAGCAGATAGAAAGCAACATTAAAACAGGAAATCCTGTTTCTGACCTCCTGAATGTCCAATATTCACTCTCTTTTAGCTCTGTTTTTGGTCTCCACCAACTCCTGAGGGAAATACCTAGCTCTTTAGCTGCTAAACGTTCGACGTTCACCAGCTAGTCGCTAGCTATGTCTATTTGTTGTGTGGTGTTGAGCAGGTAGTAGACAGTAGGATTGTCCAACCCGGTCTCACGGGAAGGTGTATAAATACCACGACATTACACGAACGTGTCATGAACACGCATTGTTGCAGGACGCTGACTGGTTCGAACACAAACGCATTAGCCTACTTGAAGCCAGACAAGATGGATTTTCGCGTGATCTCGTGATCTTGCAAGACAACAGCTGCCGTGCAAGGTAACCAGTTTGGTGTTTAATTGCATGACTTTTGAACTCTGCAACAGTAATACCCTATACATCAAGGCCGTTATTAAGCCTGTTACAGCTGTTAGCATGTGGCCACGGCAGCACACAGACAGAAAGGTGGTGAGTTTAGAACAAAAGCACAACAGCAGCTGTGACCCAGCCCTCAGAAACCAAAGTGAGTGGGCTGAGCTTCCCGCCTGTTTACATCTTTCAGTCAATTCCTAGAAGAAGAGGCTGAGAAAAAGAGCTTTTATATCATTACTAAGTAGTATGTTTTTGAGAGACGGAGAGAAACTCAGTTTTGACAAATATGTTTTGAGAAATTGTGTTTTTGAGAAACCATTCTTTTTTCAGAGTGCATCTTTTAAACATTTAAAATAAATTACAGTGAGTCTTGCAGTATTATATGGATATTATAATTTAATGCATAATATAAATCAAATACTAAGGCTTTTTACAGTTTGTCTGGGAGGTTTGTCATAAGTGAAATAATATAAGTGATCATTTTTAGGCCTAAAAGGTATCAAAATGTTGTAAATCACAGACTGGACCGGGGCTGGTTGTTAGTAGGCAGGGAAAGGCAATTAATAGTCTTTGATGAAGTGGGAATGTGGCTGCAGAGGGAAACAGAGAGGCAGAACGTGGCAGTAACCCCCCATAAAGGGATTCTAGACGTCCCTCCAGGTCTGTCAGGATGCAGGATAGAGCAGGTGATAAAGTCTAAGGGCATCTGGGGAAACGCAGGGAACGGCAATGAATAGTCTTAAGGAATTGGGAGTTAGCTAAAGTATAAGTTAGTGGCTGGATACTCAACCGTAACCACTAAAGCCTACACACTAGCAGTGAGTATCCCTCCGCCACATCATGGCAATGTAGTTCTAGAAAACACAAGGAGGAACGCTTCGCACCAAAAAGACAGAAATTTACCTGGAGGGTGATTCTGTCTTAAAATCTAAAGAGTAAAACCTCAGCAAATGAACAGCGCTTTAACTTTACTGCAGTATTTTTGTATTCCTTCCATTCCTGATGGTCTCAATGTGCGTTTTTTCGACACGTGACACATGACTGTGTTGAGGACGACACGATTATTTTTATTGGTGTTTCTAATATTATCATTCAGACACACACGCACGCATATGCCACTACTTGAACTCTGTGCTGAGCCAGTGTTTCTATTTACATCTTTACAAGCTCATAAACCCTGCGTAACCTTATTGCTGTCAGCAGCATCTCCATTTACTGTATCTGCTATTAAATCCCCACGCAGAGAGACATCACACACAGTCCCACACATGTCTTAATTACAAGGGGTTACGGTTTCAATGTGGACAACAGTGTGACCTTATTTTAAGTTGTATAAACATGACCTGAAATAAACTTGTTGGCCTAATTGCAAACAAATGGATGTCAGAATTCATGGCCACATGTTTAAATGTCCGCCTAAATTTTCCGTTGGAGCTGGCACGTTTTACTGGCATCCCTGCAGTACGATTTTACATTATCTCTGCATATAGTGTCATTTGTTACTGTAGAACTGTAGGAGTTTATGAGTAAAAACAAACCCAGCTGCCTAATCACCTTTCCTGGCCACAATGACTTCAGAGCAGACGGGTGGTTAAACAGGCTGTTCTGGAAATGGAACATCACTGTTTTCCTTATACTTTACAAATTCACATTTTAGCCACTTAGCTAACTGTACTGACAGGTTGGAAAAGCACAGGTGTTACTCATAACATTAATGATGGTTCTGTCATTGCAGGGTCTCTGTAAGCCATAACAGTGAGCCTGCTGGCACACTACCAGGACCCTAGAAGCATTTATTAGTGTTATTATGTACACCTGTGCTTTTGCTGTGTCAAACAAAGTCCTTAACATGAAACAGCCTGTCACAATTATGCAAAGTTAACATGTTTATGAAGGCTCACTGCATCTCTAGCCTCCATTAGTGGTACAGTTGTTACTACAAACTGTTTGAATATAATCATTTTGATATCAAATTATCACAGTTCTCCAGAACAATGCCAGTGCATTCGGACAGCAGCAAAGTAAGCTAAATCTATTTCATCTGTATGTTTCAGATATAATATGTAACCGTTGTTGGTTGCTGTTTGGAAACACACATAGTTGGCCACTTCCTCCACGGCTCGAGAATGAGGGGGAGAGAGAGAGCAGTAATGATCGAGCGAGCCATAGAGTGAATGAAGAGAGGGAGCGGTGTTAGTGAGAACAAAGCAGCAAATCAGAGAAATATAACGTAATCTTTTATGATTTTCACGACAGTTACATTCTAAAGCAGAAATAAACACACCCACAACTCCGCACAACTCAGCACAACCCTGCGGGAATGTGCCAAGTTGCATGATTTTGAATGAATGCAACCAAAGGGCAGGATTCATCTTGTTCGCTGTGGCTCAGCGCTGAAAATAAGCATAATAGGTCCTCTTTAAATGAGACTATGTAACTTTTGAAAGAACAAATAACATAGTTATAACTCTTGTCTAAGAATCATTGTATTAGTTCACCCCTGTATTATGAAAATATCAAGTTTATTAATTATGTCTATTACAGGCCACCATTAATTAAGAAAAATGAGGATCTAGAAAGTTTAGTTATTTATGCAGCATTTTCAGAAGCCAAATGTGGAGCTAAACCTTGTGTGAGAGAAAGTCACATGGGAGAATCTTTAGTAGATTTTATTGTCCTTGATTTTACTCAGTTGTTATTTTGTGTGTTAAAAAGGCAGCTGCTCCTCTTAATGGTAAACAGATGTGCACTGTCAGCTGTGGAATCTTGTGTTTTAAATTGTATGTTGTGTATTTAAAGTACAGTATATTTATGTTTGTATCAGCTTGCGACAGATTTTCGAGTGAAATATAATTATACACTTCCTCACAATTCAGCCTGACATGTTTGCAATCTCTTTGAAATCTCCACTAGGATTATAATAATGACAATGATTATCATAATGTTCTGTGTAAATATATTAGTGTTTAAGAGATTAATAACCGCTTTCGACTCTCCAGTTTGCAGCTTGCATGAATGTACAGTATGTGCCCTGGTTTGTCTGCCTGTGCGTGTGTGTGGAGATATTTATAACATCATCACTGTTTCATTGGTTCAAAGTTCACCGCTTGTGGTAATAATACGAAAGGACTTAAAGAGGAATCTGTGTGCGTGTGTGTGTGCGTGTGGGCAGCTGTGTGGTCAGTGACACATGACAGCAGACTCATCCTCTTTATGAGTCCGCGCCCAAAAAAATGCATAACACTGTAAATGTAAAATTTGTTTTTGTGAACCTTAAGACGTTTGTCTTTGTTATGTGTGCGACCCTTTGTGCATCTTTAAGTGTGTGTAAGTGTGTGTGTGTGTGTGAGCGCGTGCAGGTATGTGCGTTCTAGGTATCACGTGTGTGTATTTGAGTTTGTGGTCAGTTGTGTCTTTATTCTGTGCCACGAGACAATGACACAGCCTGCATGAGTATCACTTTATGAGGTTTCGCTTCATATGTTGCTGCTAAAATAATTTATTAAGCTCAAGCTGAAGGATTGAGTCTATTTAAAACTACAGTAATGTCCCACAGTTTGTCATTCAGACATTATTTTAATAAATAAAACATTTGTAAGTTTAAACATACTTTCTTTTTGTCAATTAAAAATATAGGCTTACTTAAGGTTTTGTGAAATACCTGTGTTTTGACATCCATCTTTGAAATGTGGTTTAAAATGCATAGACTAAACGGTATCACTTTGAGGAACTAATGTTGAATTGAAGGAAGGACATGTCAGACCACATTCAGCCAGTAAAACATGTTTTATGATTGTTAGGTGCTTGGAGCTGTAACCTGATCTCAAGGGATGGCGTCATTTCACGCCACAGGGTTAATGTTATGAAACGGCTTTTTTGCGTGTCATTAAATGCCACGGTGTTTCCGTGAAACAATCGCGGTTATGTTTAGGCAACAAAAATACTTAGTTAGGATCAGGAAAAACATCATGGTTGGGAAATAAATACGTAAACTAAGTAAAATTTGTACGTAAACAACAGAAGTACGTAGTATTTTACTTAGTTATATTGGCATATTCACACAGATGCTTTCACATTGCGGTCAGTACAAATTACATGGCATGAACGGATATGCCAAAAGCAAGAACGGCGTTGTAACTGCATGCGGATTGACTGGTGAGACCGGGCCGGGGACAGAGACAAGACAATGAAAGGTCATGTTCTTTTCTGTGTCATATTGACAACATGGAACCTGAAAACCTTTCCTTATCCAGTCAGCTTGAGATGCTCACACACATGCACATCGAGCAGGTACAGTACGTCTGTGTTTGCAACCTCTATTTATCTAAAACTACCCAAAAAGTCTAAGGTTTCTTTGAAAAGCTTCCTTGACGCTGACAAACTGACAAACAACCTGTTCTGTTGTTAATGTATGAGGACTTTGGTTTGCCATCTCTGATTGCCTTCATGACCTCATTTACATTCAGTCACTATGCGTCTTGGGCGGATAGCTATGATCTCAGAAAAGCTTAGTGTAAATTATGCATCCACCTCCGGAGGTGGTTTAACATGCATTCTAGCCAGATGTTGAGAAAGTGCAAATGCATCTGTCTCTCCCCGTAGTATTAACTATGTCCGTAAGCAGTCTGTGTAACTATGGGGTTTTGTGTAAGCCTGCCCCTGAGAACAACCTGTTAAGATGCTTATGTTTTTCTATAAATCTTTACTTGCTTCTACAGAACTGAAGTATTATTCATTTTCAGTAAAAATGTTCTCTATTCATTACACAACTTATATAACAACTCTTCACCTGGCTTTGTTTCGTGACTCTGCCAGTTGTCACAGCAGCTCTTGCAGACAAAGCATTCCTTCTGAACAATAAATCGTCGTCGTCGTCTTGATATATGAATAAAAATACACTCTGTGGTTTTGTGGACTCCATACCATAGTACGGTTAGGTTGAGGGCTAGCATTTTTGCACTGTCCAGTGAAAGGCAGAGGAAACACAGCAGCCATAATCACGGCATCTCATGCAGACACAAAAGCATATCATGCGTCCAGTGTAGCTCGATGTGGCCTCAGGAATTTTTAGTCGTGACCACAAAGGGCCTCCCTACACTCGTATGTGTGTGCATCAAAACCTAAAATAAGGCAGGAAGTGAATGAGCCGTTGCCTCTGGACCTGCAAGTGACCTCACACAAACCTCATGTTTTCAGTCATTTATGAGGCCAGTCCAGCAAACATCCTGCAAAGCCAAACAGCTTTCAGGTTGGTGAAAATATGTACGGCCAACCGCGATACACTGATGCAAACCAGTGGAAACACAGGAAATCAGACAGGCTGTTACTTGAAAAAGAAGAAGAACTTTTAATTCACAGAGCTACTGTGGGGTTACATTACGCAAGTTGATACATTATTTGGTATTTGTAAATAAAGAGGCGCAAAGAAGTAGACAGAAGGAGAGAAAAAGATTTGTAGTCTCAGTTTTTAGAAGTGGTGCTGTATTGACTGGTGCTCACTTAAAAAAAAGTCCAACAGAAATTAGATTGTAATTGTTTTGTCTGCTAAGGCATACATACCTGCTCTGTAAATAATGTGTCTACTATGAGTGTTAAATATCTGAAACCAAAAGGGAGAAATTTATATTTTCACTTGTCAGGAAATTTGATGTATTGATTTGTGTACATAGACGCAAATTTCACAGTTTTTTTTTCATGATGATCAGCACAAAATCAATTTGCCTAAGCCTAACCAAGTCAAGTTGCTGGATATTTGTAGGAAAATGACAAAATAGGTTGTTTAAAGTCCTGCTAAGCATCACGAAACAAATATTCAAGATTTGGCGCAGGCAAGTCAGAAGTGAACATCTCACAACGAAATTAAGGATCCAACAAAGACTGAAACTGAAATGACTGATGAAACGACGAAATACAAACGGCAAAGAGCAGGTGGAGAGATGGCTGGAGAAGCTCAGGTGAGGGGTATGAGGTGATTAGGCAGGCGAATGGGCTGGGAGCTGATTGGCCAGGTAAAAACACTGGGAACAAGAAAGGAGCTGATTGGTTGGGAAGGACTAACGAGGCTGATTCAGAGCAGGTGTGTTAATAGGAAGAGGAGGGAAAGCCAGTACAGGAACACAGGAGGAAAACACAGCACAGAAAACAACTCAGTCCGGTCAACAAAAAGTTATTATTATTAAAAACATGAGTTTATGGTCTCAATTGCTAGTTTCGAGTATTCTTTAATACAGCATGACGTTCATTTAGTAAATGATGGTCCCATTTAGAGTCAAATAGAAAATAAAGCACGTTATGCTTTAGGGTGTAGCTATGTGATTGTCCAAGGGAAAATTGTGCTGGAATAAATAAGTAAATAAAGGCATACAAATATAAACAAATAAATATGTAGATTAAAAAATAAATCTAAAAATGAATGCAAAATGATAAATAAAAAATAAATGCAAAAATGAATTAATTAAAAATAAACAGATTCATTAATTACATTTTTTTAAATCAAAAATTAATTTAAAAAATACATAAATATAAGGGAAAACTTAACAGAAGAGTAAATTAAAAAAAGGGAATTAATACAAAGATAAATAAATAAAAAAGCAAATTAAATATCAATTTATGTCTAATTTTATCAATTAATTAATGGCTACATTTATTCTTAATTTTATTTTTGCTACATTTAATGACATATTTATTTATTTATTTATTTATCAAGTCATTTATTTATTTATTTTGGATTTCAGCAGGTTCCATCCTCCATACTGTGGAGCCATCTGTTCTGGGAAATGACTGTAAAACCACTGATACAGTTGAGACTGACTCAGCTGCAACCCCATTCAACCCCAGACTGACTGGTCTCTGTACTGCCCCATGGTTTGGGAGGTTTATACATTTTAAGACCTGCTGTAAACGCATCAGTGAGATTCAGAAAACACTGAGGAATACAGATACATGCTTTGTCATTTACCACTGACCACTATAGTGCTGAACTGTGCCTTTGATGACGAGTCAGCACATTTCTACCAATATAACGGAAACAGTAAAGATGATTATATTGTATTTCTATTCTGTAAGGATCAGCAGTTTTGTCACAGATATATGAGCCATTTCCTCTTCTTCAATAACGATAATGATCTTTTCTCAATTAAAACGTTGCTTTAAACCCAGTTGTGCCCAAAGGCTACACAAAATTAGTTCTGATTGGTCCAAAGTCTTGAAATTTGGTATGGACATACTTTAGGCAGTAGGCTACAACTTTGACTTTTTTAGATCACATGAAAAATCACACGTGTTCATTAAATGTTTTCCATAGTAAGTATTTTTTTACACTGCATGTGTGCATATCTTTGATATCCAACTTGTTATGAGTTCATAGATACCAAATACTTGACTGTGCTCCTTGTAGTTTCTGAGATACAGCCATTTTCTTATCATACTATAGTCTTTGGGAACATGAGAGAGACCAAATGACCACCAATTGAAATTAGACGTTTCAGTTGCGGGCACAAATGGGTTAATCGCCATGATATATATGGTAAATTCTTCCTCCCTTTGTTTGAAACCAGAGTGGAAATGAAAAGCCTAGAACTGCAAAATGATTCTACTGACCCATAAAATATGTATTGCTCTTGTTACTTTATCATAAAGTCAGTCAGTTAACAACATGGGAAGTCGTGGACATGATATGCATGTTGTTCAAGTGGTTAAGTCGTGAAGAACACCGCTGCTAAGCAACGGCAATATTAACATTACTGTCGGCGTCTAGAAGCCACAGAGGATAACAATTTAGCAAGCTAGCAAGTGGGTAATGCAGTAAATGCAAAGGCATAATGACAGAGTAAAAAGATGAGGTCGTTGGGAATATCAACATTTTCCTCAGACATATTATAAAATTTCCAAGAAAAACAATACACGACTAAAATTACAATATATTAACTTTTTATGCACCGAAAACTGAACTTCTAATGGCTCCGCCATTTCTCACAAAGTCAATAAACACGTCACAAGTCGCGAACTCTGAGTTTTCAGAAACCTTCCACTTACGAGGTTGTGAATACGACATGATGGATTCATGACGCGTTCATATGGACTCGTAAGCACAGTAAACCCATTTGAAGGCATCATTAGCCACGTTGGTTACCATGGTGATACAATGGTTAAAAGTGAGCCAGCTTCATGATACAGGAAAACCCTAAATATTCTCCCCACATTGTGCCCATGCACAAACACATACATGTAGCCTGTATGGGCATGGGCAAGTATAAGCATATATTTTGCTTAAACATGGTCTTCCTGTGCATGTGTCAACGTGTGATTACATGTTTACACACGTGTTTCATCTCTAATTTGAAACATGTTTGGGAGGAAGTTCCTCTACATCTGAACTAACACTAACGTGGCTCACTGTGACTCCGGCCCTCATTGGACCAACCTACGGTAATTACAGACCACCAGGCAGAGGACGCTGGCACTCCCAGTGTCAGCGAGCCCAGCCAAGAGGCCCCGTTTCTGGGGGGGAGGAAGTGACCTTACATGGGCACTCCTCTGGATCTGTGGCCTGAATCCCGCCTCTGTGGTTCACTGGAGCTGCTGACCTACAATAACCTCACTCTGTGAACACACTGGCTGAGGTGATGGTATGGATGTTGGATTGAATATATTAAATGTTATTTGTAAAGCAGAGAAAGAGGGGACGGTGAATGAAGGAGTAGAGGAAAGATGAGAGCTTCTGGCTCTGCAAAAATTAGCAGGATATCTTAACTTAATTTGAAATCAACTGTATAGATTTTGAATATTTGCAGTTTCACGATATTAGATGGCGAATCGAACATTTGCTTCAACGTTTTCGGAGTTTAAAAGCTCCACAAATTGTTGTGACACCTAGGTAGCGCCTGCCGGGTCGCTACCTCGCCAGCTTTCTTTCTTTTCTTTTTTTGTCCAGTGCTTTAAGAGCTCATTTAAAGACTAAATCCTGGTAGTAGGCGGTTTCGAATACAGTCCTAGCCTATTTTTTCATCACTAATGGTAGACACAATGGCATAGTAAAGTTGTCTCTTTATTTTTTTAATTATTCATCAATTAAACAAATTGGTTATCTAGTGTGTCCTAATTGTTTACAGACTCACATGCATGCTAGCATGGCTGCAGAGTTTTATAGTCTTATTGTTTTGCAGAGAAATAATAACTACGAGTTTAATTGGAGTGAGAAAATACACAAGTTATGTAACACCTAAAACAAAACTTTATGGCATTAACATCTCACTGGTATGAGCACTAGAAGAGAAGACACAGTCCATCACACTGAGCGCTAAAGTTACATTTGTTTTGCCATCCTCCAAAATGTCAAACCTGGCAGCAGGACAAACTGAACATAAACAAAGTCAACTTTTCCACTCTGATTTGAAACTGAGAGAATCAACAGTAGAGTGGAGAGAGGGAGGAGAAAGAGGGAAAAGATGGTGTAAGAGAAACAAAGGACAAATGAAAAAAACGAAAGGAAAACATGGAGAGACAGAACAGACAGTGGCCAGTCTATTTTCACCATGTTTTCCCTGTTTTTGGCCGGCGCAGATGATGAGATGTTTTCCATTAGTTGGAAATCCTCACCTTTTGTTTATGTGAGTGGGCGGTTCAGATCCTCGGTGTCATCAGCAGAGGTTTGGGTCAGACTCGGGACAAGACTTTCCTCCCAAAAATACTCCATATATAAACACTTTCTTAATGTTATTACTTGTTATTTTTGTAACATTGCAGGTATTGACGTGATTTTAAATGTCATCATCATGTGAGTAACTGGACTAAAGACGGCTGCTGCTACTTTCCCAGACAAGTTTATTTTAGACTCCACAAGTCATTTTGTGGACGTAGGTGTGAATCTTTGCGGGCAGTGAAAAAAAAAACAGTTTGAATAAAGAAAAGAGAGGAAAAGAGAGTTCAGTAAGAAGAGAGTGAACATTTAGAAATCAGTCACCTTTACTCACAAATAAATGCAGCTTTTTACACTGTGCATCATCCATGACAACAATCTAATTTCATTTATATGCTTTTCCTTCATTCATTATTATTAGCTCAGTTTGTTGCCGTCAGCTTGCCGGATAAAATGCTTTACTGTCACAAGAGTTTGTAGCTAAATGATGAAAGTTAGCTTCAGCTTGGCAGCTTTAGCTAGGTAGCCGTTTTTCCATTAGTGTTGGTGCCGTGCCGTTCTGACGCCCCATTATTTAGAAACCCCAATAGTCTGAAAAATGTCCCATTCGTCTGATAACAAGTCAAGTCAGTTTGTCGTAGGTTTGTCGTAGTATCATTTAGTTTTGTGTAAAACTGCTCAGTTAACCACATCTCTCGTCTCGCACAATATACGTCACCGACATTAGCTAGCTAGCTAACTTAGCTATGTGTCCACGCACAAATGTAACATTATCTTACCTGATGTGTTTTATTCAGCGACTCCTGGTCTATTTATCAGCTGGGAAGAGAAAGAACAATTCAGACCCGTTACTGGTGTGAGTACATCCCAGTACGAAACACACACATTGTAGCTTCAGAGAGAGAGACGTCACTAATTATGTCTTTTCACAGTCTGATACTTCAACAGTTTTACACCAAACTGTGACCTTTCTTGACTTGACTACTGAATGATTAGACAACGAGATGCAGGTGTGGAGGTGGGTGGGTAAGGCCAGGTAACAGGACAAAGAGGGAAGAGGCTCGTCCGAGATGAACTGTGCCTCGACTGGAAAGTAGGCAGCAGCAGCAGCAGGGGGGCGTTGACAAAAAGCAACGTCAGGAGCGCGTGGCGGCTGCGGAACCTGTTGTTTTTTATTTTCGGCGTCAAACCGAAGGTCCTTTAATGCTGCTTGCAGGGGTTAACATGAGAGTATTATAAAAACGGAGAGAGAGAGAGAGAGAGAGAGAGAGAGAGAGAGGTAGCTAAATATACACTCTTTAATATCAGGTCTGAATGTGGACCTGTGAACTGCCAGAGGAGGGTTTGGGTGGAGGCCACGTACATCCGCCAGCTACAACTACTGTGTATGTGTGTAGTATTCTGGCTTTAAGACAAAGATGAAACACTTAATGCAGGTTGAGGTGAAGTTTAATTAACGTTGTTTTAATGTTAAAGATCTGGTCTTTTAAAAAAAAAAATCTTTCAAATGAAACACATCAACTAGAAAGTTATTAGTCATTCTTTCTCTACTTTCCATCACATTAATTGACAATTGTGACATTTATATTGTTAACTGCTTTATGCAGTGCAGAGTGAGAGCTTCTCAGGGATTAGCGTCCTGCTAAACATTAGACAGAGACGTATTGCTCGGTCACGCTGTGACGGTGTTTACTAGATAAACTCAACATGTAAAAGTTTCATTAGAGGAAACACTGGCTTTTGTTGGTGGGTTTTATTGGGTCTCCCCGTTTTATTTGATGCTGTACTGGCTCCACAAAGCTACCATTTTAATCACTGATGGCTTTCCAGTCGGGCTTTGTTCCATTTCCTGACAAGTTTTAGCAAAGCTTGTAAAAATCTGTTTCAGAGAGCTTGAGAAGATCCGAGGAGAGAGAAAGAGAGAGAGGAGAGACGGAACAGTGAAGGTGAAAAAAAGAGAGATGGATGGATCTCATCTGATGCATTTTAGGTGCTGAGTATACAGCATCAACTGAGTATACATGTATAGTACAGTATGCATTGAAAATATGGAAAGATCCATAGATTCCAGTTTATTTCTGTAAATGACCTGCACAGAGTCAACTAATCAATGTCATAATTACAATAATTTGATGAAGGTCACACTGCAGTTGACACCTGATGACTAATCAAACATGTTTGACATGAGACTACAGCCATGCTAGTTGCTCTGCTAGGTGAACTTGCTTTTAGTATAGCGTGTCAGCATGCCAGCATTTTCTAATTAGCATTAAACACACAAAGCAGCTGAGGCTGATGGGGGTGTAATTAGTTTTGCAGATATTTAGCCATAACTAAAGTAATGGGCAAATTGAAGTTTTGACTCCATGATGGCAATGAAAACTTAAAGAGGATGCTGATTTTCAGGTGCATACTTGTATTTTGGGTTTCTAACTTTCTACTAGAGCATGTTTTCATGCTTTAATGTAAAAAAAAACAAAAAACACCAACATTATATTTGACTAAACTCTGACTGTCTGTGTGTCGTGCAGTTGGGTTTGAGTCGGTTCTGTGCCACAACAATAATATTGTTATCAATCTTTATTTTCATCCCTGCTGTTGTTGTTTTGATTGATTTAATATTGTACTATTCCAGTTTATATTTTTTATCGACCGTTTAAATGCTCTGTTCAGGTTTGTGATCTGTGCAGCATTTGCAGAGTAGAGACACTGGTTTATGGTGTATTCATCCCACAGTATGCTTCGGTACTTATTGTCATCCCTTTCTAAATTATCTGAGTGAATCAGTTGACAGAGCAGTCTGCATGAAGTCATGTTGAAGTTGTGGATTTATACATTGTGTGGAGTACATGTAATTTACCACTAGATGAGGCTATTGATTGAATTTCTCATTTGCTGTTCTTTCCCCTTCATGTGAAAGCTTCATCGTTTTGGCCTTCATGTACTCCATCTGCCACCAGAGGACAGCATCTTCCTCTTCAGCCACGGCTCCTATAACCTTCAGTAACCCGCTCAAACATAACATGAAGGTTGAATGAATATTGTTACTCAGAATTTATTGTTTCAAAAAACGTTATTGTTTCCATATTAAGACAATAATTTCACTTACCAGTGTGAACGTTTTTTAGACTCAAAACACAACTTCACAGTGTAGAGTTCAAGAAGTGTGAGGGGACTTTTTGACTTGCTGGAAAGTTTTTTCAACCGAGGTTTCCTCCGTTAGTTTGATCTTCTCCCCCTCTCTCTGCTTATTTATGATAAGTGCTGAAGAAAGTGAGAAGAAATCTGAGCAAGAACATGGAAATGTGGGATAATCTGGGGCAAAAAATGCCAATATGCTAACAAAGGTTAGTGTGGTTTTATGCAAGAAAACACTGAAACACAACTCAAATTACAAAACACTCTAAAACAATACCTATTTTCACATTTTCATGCAGTTAATCAGTGTAAAAAAAAATCATTACTAAGAAGGGTTATTCATGCTGTGACGCATCAAACTTCCAAGTATAAATCTGATGTAACACTGATGAATTCATGGACTCATGCAATTCATGGTCTAATATTTGTAGATTTGAATTGAAGACATATTTAGGCTTATAAATGCCACTCTGCCTCACTTGTACCTCGCTGTAAAGACAGTTTAAAGTTCAAGGTTATTTATTTGTCATTTGTCAATTCCAGCAAAGCAGTTCTTAGCAATGAAAATCTTTGGTCTCAGGTTCCTTCAAACAATTCTCATAAAGAATATATACATATATAAAAGGGGAAATTACACAAGTAAAAGTAAAAGCCAAATGATAATCTAAGGCATAAAATAGTGCAGTTAAAATATAGGGCTTAAATATAAACATAATATAAAATAGTAATGTAAATTTGTAATTTTGTGGAAGACAAAATGATATTATAAAATTTCAGATGGGAAAATTGAATGTAAACAGGATGTACAGTATATGCCCAATGAAAAGTAATGTACTGTATGTACACAGAGGTCTAGACGAAGTGCTACAAATATATATATTTACATAGAGGTGAGGACAGGAATTGAGAATGAATCAATATGTATACATGCAGAGGTGTAATAGTTTGTAAAACAGGATGTAAAGTATATAAAGGTAATTTTTGGGGGGGGAATTTCGGATGCAAATGAGTTGTAAATACAAAAAAAAACATTTTATCTTGGAGTTGAGCCTTTGGAATTTTTTTTTTATTCTATGCTTTGAGCACCACACAAAATTAATTTGCCTGCATTGTATTCAAGTGGCAGCAGAAGCTTCGGAGGTGGATATCTATAACCCTCAAGAAACAAAAACCTAAACTATCTGCATGGCTACCAAAGAAGTACAGCAAATGAGTAAACCAGGGGTGTTTCTGGTTACAGTAAAAGTACCGAGACAAACAAAAGAAAGTCGGACAGGGTGCATTTCAAGACATACCAAGACATAGGAAAAAAAAATAAACTTTCAGAAAACAGAAAGTTACTGAGGCAGAAAGACAGAGAGAGAGAGAGAGAGAGAGAGAGAGAGAGAGAGAGAGAGAAAGAGAGCTGGAAGGGCAGAGAATCAACCAAACAACAGAAAGGAAGAGATGAGTCAGAAACCAAGACAAAGACACTGAGTGAGAGTCGGCTCGGATCGTTGGTGTGGTTCAGCATGTTTCCTGTCAGTGATAATAATAGCGCTGTGTGTTCCTCTCTGCGAGAAGCGTGGGAGGAGTGGCGATGTGACACGTGGGATGGCCGCTTGTTACTGTCACTACAGGGGAAACAGCAACATCCCCTTTGACACACACACACACACATATACAACATATTCACACGTAGAGACACACTGGCTCTCTGCTCTGACGCGCATACCAACATTTATTTTAATGCAGCTTCTTTGGAATCCCAGAATGCTCATACGTCAATTAAAGGACCAGTACACAATATTGGCAGAGTACAAAAACACTTTTTGGTAAATGAGTTCAAAGAAGTGTCATTTAAAATCATTCATCGATGTTACCCAGTTAGGTCCTTTTTTGTTAAAGTCAAAAGATTATATTAATGCGCCTTGTGTGATTCCCATACTGAAACTATTGTCCATCTGTTCTGGAAATGTACAAAGTTTTACATTCATAAATGCAAATTTGCAAGAGTTTTAAACCTCATTTTAATGTTTTTAAGAAAGAAGTGGAACTATATATTAAGATTATATCTTCTGCAAAAAACAAAAAGGCTTGTAAAACAATGAGTTTGTGCTCCCATTTTAATGTTTTTACTTAAGCTACTATTATTTTATTTATAGTAACCACTGGCATGTTTTGTGTTGTATGTTATTTTTTTATTTTTTATATATGTTTGTTTTTATTTATCTCTTTATTACCTATGTATTGAATTAATCACTCTTTGTATTGTTTACAAATCTAAAATAAAGTCTATTGAAAAAAAACTATTGGGTAAAATGTATATAAAGTAGTTCCTAAATGTTTTATATAGTTCACAGTCACATCAAAACTATAATTGTGTTGTGGGTTAAGAACAAGTTCATATTCAGGCCACTCAGTCATGAAGCCCGCCACGTACAGCTGTGGTCGCCGCAGAAGAAGAGGAGCTTTGCATTCATTGGCTGAAGAGGCTGCTGGTGGGTACTCTTGTGACGTGTTTGCAGCAGTAGCTGGCTATAGCAAGTCAAAAGTGGAAGATGAGGTTGAAACCTTTGTGATTTTAGTTAAACAATGATTACTTTATGAGTAAAGAAAAAACTACAACTCCCATGAAAATTCACCAGCTTAGCCGCCCAGGTCATAAATTCACCATTATTCACCAGCTCTGTCTTTTAAAGTCGTTTTGGTAACACTTCATAGTAATTAGGTGATATTAGCATTGAACAAACATCATTAGATTGTTTGTTTTAAATAACCATCCTTACCTAAATATATGGAGTGAACCACATGATGTAGTATTGAAGAAGTATTTAAAAAGTTTTTATAGTTATTTACATTTTTACAAACGTCAATGTGGTTTTGAATTTTTGGAACAGAACCTGAATGTTCAGTTTTCATTTTGGCTCATTGCTGTTCCAAATGTTACGAGAAATAGTCGACCAATCAGGGATTTGTAGGTGGGATTACATGGCTAACTAGCTATACCCATGAAAAATAGCTGCAGAAAAAATAGCCATAAATATAGTGACAAGCGTGGATGAAATGGACACAGGTGTAGGTCGTGGCTGCACGTCAACTTAAATCAACATATCACTTTGAACTTTCCGAAAATCGTTAATTAACTGCCTCCAACAACCTCTGCTGCAGCTTTCATGTTGACTGAAAATGACGGTGACAGGACGCATGCGTCACTTCTTCCTGATTGGTTAAGGCAAAACAAAATAAGTTACACTCAGTTACAATCAATATTTTCATAATTGGTTGATTTAATGATTGATTTACATAGATGAGGCTGTCTGGAATTAGATTTTATGCTGTTCTTAACTCTACATATTTGATCTTTCTCTGTAACTACAGAAGTAACTTTTTGTATTTTTTAAATATATTTTCACATGCATGTTTGAATTTACATACTCTATTCTGTGAAACAATGAACGGATCGATAAAGACCTCAGTGGTCAGAATGTGACACAGCTGACATTTTTACAGGAAGTCAACAGTTCAGTGGTTATTTTGGTGCCGTATGTCTTCTTGTGTACACGGAAACACACACACACACACACAGACATTTACATACATCAGCCTGTTCCCCCTTCCCCCCCACCCACAGAAATGACCTTCAGAGAACCAAGACAGCACTAAATATACCTTGAAATTTGAATAAAAAAACACTTTTGAAACTGATTCAGACGTCATCACTCCCAGCCGTGTGAAAATATTGTAAAACTTAAGGTGATATTGAAAACACGCTGTCAATTTTCCCTTCAATCCAACTTTGAGGGGGCAAAATAATGCTTATTAGATTTAACTTTCTATTCAGTTTTCTTCTTCTCTGTCTTCAACTCGATCCAGTTTAAAGACTTTAACTGAACTTACAGGAGGGGAGCTCTGTGAGCAAAGTCTCTGCCCCCAAAAGATGTTTTGTTAAATCGAAGAATGGTTAAATGTTGTTAAGAGTGATCAAAAACTGCCTTAGCTCTGAGAAATTGTGCAAGCCATTGACACTAACGGAAACATCCATAAAACATGTTCCATTTTTGACAAACAAGAAAAATTGTAATCTTCTGAGAATTCAAATATAGGAAGTTAATAACAATGATGGACTTCTGACAAGCTGTTCTCTTTTTTCAGAAAGTTGTGCTTTTGCAGTTACAGGAAGATAGATTTGTGTTTTTTCCAATGAAAAATTATTTGCTCCTTAGTCTCTTTAGTTGCTTTATTAGTCAACGTTTCAGTCAACAAGATAGATTTGTGTGTCATCTGCGTATTAATTAAAATTACAAAACGAGCGGTGCGCGGTATGAGACAACTGTGGAAGTACCCAACATCACGAGGAAGCAGGTATGAGTGATTGTTATTTTCGTTATTATATTCATAGAATACTTCATGCCAGTGACCCTGCATTCAGATCCGAACAAAAAGAAGCAATGAAACAACTCATGAGAAACAAATACCCCATATTAAGAATTACAAATAACATGCATTGTGCAATAAAAATAAGACAAAAGTACGGACGGATAAACAATCATCATAACCACTGTGATGACAGTATAATCACATGGCTGACAGCTCATTGTTTCCAACTCAAGAGGTCAAATTACGTTAAAGATACACATGTTGTTGAAACTTGCCTGACAGGGAGGTTTGTACTGATGAATGCCAAAATTCACGACACACAATCATCTTAAGAATGGTAAAATGTCATCTCTTGCCACGGCTAATAATTTAGTGCTTGCAGATATTCCAGCTGAACTGAGTGATTTAAACATATTGAAGAAGCATCTCATTGCCAAATGCATAAATGATCCCACTTCCCAAAGGTCAACAAAGAGCCATTCATGGCAACTTGGTATGTGTTCCCTCTGAAGAGCAGGAAACGGTCAATACCTTACATAGACTTAGAAGTCAATCCCCAATCGTGAGAGTAAAGCTAAAGAGACAATTGTGCTATAAAGGTCATCAGCTCATCCAAACTGTGACCTGGCCTAAACTATCACAGATAACGCTGAGTTATGTGACCCAACACTTCCTGATAAGGAAGGTGATGATACTGATGAGGACGACAGAACAGATGATAGTGATTATAATGTAGAAGATCTGATAGATATTGACAAGTTTGAGAATGATGCGCTTTTATGAACAGCACATTGCTGGTCAATCAGGTGATGACCATCAACCACAGGAGTAGTCTGACCTCATGGAACAGGATGGTGATGAACCTAATTGCGATAATGCTCTTGAGTCATGTCTACAGCCAACTGATGTTTCAGAGAAGATATTAAGTTTTAGTGTGGGAGTCTACTCTGTTGGTCCCGCTGAAGGAAACAAACCAGTAAGCTTTTTCAGAACACCTAATCTTGAGGCGATGGCCTTTCTCATTCACTGGTGAAAACGCACTAGATGAAAACAGGCCTATTAAATTAACACCTTGCAGTTATTTCAAAACTAGGCTTTGTACTGTCGATGACCGTTTTGCCAGAGATACAAACTGCTTGTTCTTTGTGCAAAAAACAGAAATACACTTAGCCACTTCCAGCATGAAAATACAGTTGTGTAAAGTTCGGCCCTTTACCCGAGATGGCCGCAGAATAAACACAAGGTTGAAAGACTAGTGCAAAGATGCAATCAGATTTATGACGCTAATGAGAGGCACCCCAGCCTATTGGGGGAAAAAAACACAAAAGATCTCTTTACTATGATTAGACAGTAAGGAATTCCTACGTTCTTTTGTACATTTTCTGCCGCTGAAATGCGTTGGAAAGAGGTTATTACAGCACTTAAGACTCAACAAGGTGAACAAGTGAATTTGGCAATTGGCAAAGTCATCGAATACTTTTGCCGGTTGGAATTTCAGCACCGAGGGAGCACCAAAACAGCTCCTTTCAGAAATAGGGACCAGTGAAAGTGGTCGCCACGTCCATAAACTTGGTCTAGAACTTGTCAATAATATAATATATAACATAATATTGTGTACATAGACAGAGAGGAGGAGAATGTTAAGAAAAAGGGAGTGATGTGCAGGCAGTTTCACATAAAGCTTGCATTTGCATGTACATTGCACAAGGTTCAAGGTATGACAACTTCCTCAGCAGTAGTATCACTAAAAAGCATCTTTGAACATGGTATGACCTATATAGCGCTCAGTAGAGTAACTTCTCTTAGCGGACTACACATTCTAGATATGGACGAGCAAAAAATATATGCCAACCCAGAAATGAATGCAGCTCTCGCTAATATGACAGAAACTTCATTAGAACATGTAATGGCTCTACTTCACATCACAGTAGCATTAAACAGGCCAGACACTCTAACAGTCGTCCATCATAACACAGAAGGACTTCCATCTCATATCACTGACATCAAAAATCACCATGAACTGCATGTCGCAGATGCCTTATGTCTAACAGAAACTCCCCTCCAATTATCTTTTTTTTCCCGAAAGTCTCCATTTAGAAAGCTACAACATTTTTAAACAGAATAGAAATGTTTGTTACACAAACACCCCTCACATGGCCAACAAAAACGGTGGCGGAGTCGCTATCTATGCGAAAAAACATATCCAAGTCCGGAGAATGCTACTGGTAAACATGAATGTAAGTGTCCTTGTAAAAGCCTTCAATTTTAGTTGAATCCATTTTAAATACATACTCATCTGTGTTTATTATCTACGCCTACCATTTATGTAAGTTACCATGAGCAACCACAGACAGTTAACACGGTTAGCAGACAGTAGAGTCACTACGACTTGCCGCTAGATCGCGGAACACACAAAGCGGTTGCCGGATTTGTCTATACCTCTTATCGTTTATTTCTTTTACTTCCTCTATTTCCATCTAATTCTGTCCTTGTGCTTCTGCAACAACCAAATTTTCCCACTGGGGATCTATAAAGATTTATTTTATCTTATCTATGTACACAGCATTCAACATATACGTACTCCACAACACTTATCATAACCGTTTCAGGATTAAAAATCATGCAGTTGAAACAAAATGAAAAAAGTCACTCATCTGAGCTAATAATTTAGCTCTATGCTCTAGCTCGGTATTGTAGTTTGCATTTTGAAACCTGCAAACAGGAGAAATTGTAGAAGTTTTCAAAGTGAATGAAAGGAAATATGTCCCGACATCTTCTTGCAGCACAGACAAGGTTATGGTTAATTAGGTTAATTATATAGAAATAGCTTTTATAGCCTGTCTGAAATTATTTATTATTATTATTAGCAAAGATTAAGACAGGTGGAACGTTTGTCATCCTGCATTACATAGTCTGAAATGAAATTCTTACTAAATTGTATGGATGAATAAACACAAAAGGGCATAAATCATCATACTGTACAAAGGCAGTCCCGAAACACAAAACAAATGTCAGACATCATTTGTTGAATGATGAGAAACCTGAGCAGTTTCTAAACCCATCTGTTGTCTTACCTGCGGTACCGTTACATAACACCCACCTCCCCACATTTACCCACCACATATTTGCACATACACCTACAGTACATCTTTCTTATCTCTCTCCTACAGACAAGAACTGCAACATGCAAATCAGTTATTGCTTGGTAACTCCCACACAGAAGTAAAAAAAAAATTATTCCAAGCACAATATATTTGAATATTGTTTGGCTATGTTGTAGACAAACCAGACTAGGAAGTGACTGAGGGGGCTATTAAAAATTGTCCCGTGCATCACGTTACAATCAGCTGTTCGTTCATGTCCGATGTTCACAAAGTTCAGTGTCATTTTCACTGTCCAAATGTAGTAGTTTTAAATCCAACCATGTCGTTTTTCTTTTGATGAAAATCAACTTCTCAGTACACTTGAATAGCCCATATTTAAATCATCAAGCCCTGTAGAAAGCACTAATAGCCAAATCCAGAGTTATTTTCATGCTGCTGTTCATGTGAAGAGACCCAGACCGAGGCTGGACCGCGTGCTGGGAGGTGGAGCTAAAGGAAATACTACTACGCCTGCTTTTAGTGCCCAATGGATGCGGAAGATCGCCGGATGTTCCGGGTAATTTATCACTCGGCAGTCCAGACATTTTGGCTTCATGCGCCACTGAGCAACTCTCGTAGGAATGAACGTGAGCCCGCCTCTGACGCTGTATCCAGTTCTCTTTATACATCCATGTGTACAACGCACAGAGCTGGTCGTAAACAGTCAAACGCCCATGGGGCTGTGTGTCGTAAACTGCCGTAAAAACCCCAATTGAGACGCATATTCCGAATGCACTGTAGACATGTCCAAAGAATGCTCCTCAAACTTAAATAATATCGGCATATCCCACATGTATCATCAAATTCTGAGTAATAATGGTCATAAATAGTCAATGCTATCAGTTTCACAATGAAACACATGCACAAAAACATGCACACCTTCAAAAAAAAAACATTGATTTGCCCGTGTATTATATTAACATCAACTACTAGAAGAGAAACTGGATTTTGATAAATTTGCGATACTTGAATAGGACTCCTGTGTGGGAAAACCTTAAAAATGAATAATAACCCTGCAAAAACAGTAGATATAGTCTGCATATTTGGAATTTCCCCTAGTGAGGACAAAAGTAGGCCCAAGTGTGCGCTCTTTCTTGCTTTCCCATCAAGGCTCATTGCCACAGCAGAGAGAGCTCTGCACGAAAGACGGGGAAACTAAATAAAACTGAGAGGCTTGTGGGTTACCACTTTGATTCTGAGGCAGTGAGGTTCATACAGTGGAATAAAATGGCAGATATCACTGCGGAGCTATAGGAAATATAATAACTGGTTGTAATTCCATGTGCTGTGTCTACTCTGGTTACTCAGGCTGGTTCTGTTGTGTAGCTGGATGCTATTTTTGAAATGGAGGAACGAAAATTAAACCGGTCTGAAACCACAGCATTTTATAGGGATTGTCAGTAGTGCAGAATTGTTGATATTCTCCCACAAAGAAAACAAGATAAGCCCAACCAGAACATATTTGAGACAGGTATCTGCAGGTGAGATCATGAATAAGATTTTGAGGTGTACTTTGCTCTTACTTTTTGCCATTTTGGTCCTCTCTTTATTGCTCCAACATTTCTGAAACGGCTGTGGTCACCAGGCTGTATTCATGGGCGTGTCTATGGTTTTCTCTAAAAGCCTCTGGCTTTCTGTTAAAACCAAGCAGCTACAGAAGGCAGGACTTTAAACACAGCAAGTCTGTATCACCACATGTTTGCTCATCCAAGCAAAGGTATTTAAAACTCTCATTTCAGCTTCATAACAGTTAGGATTGTGTGTGTGTAAGCGAGAGAGAGAGGTAAATATTACTAGCTCTACTTTTTGTTTAAATCTCAGCACCAAGATTGAGTGTTTTAGAAGATGGATTTGTTTATCTTGTGGCAAAGTGATCCAGACTATACAGACGCTGCCGGCAGACGAGCTGCGGTGGAGGAGGGTTCGGTTTCATTCACTGTAGCTGCCATACAGTCACAGAGACGGTGTGATTACTCCCTGTGCTCTGACAAAGAAGAGCCGCAGTAAATATACTCTTCCTGTCGAATGACTGATGTTCAAATTCTAGAGTGACAAAAATAATACCCCATAAATGCTACTGCAGGATGAGCAGTCTGCCTTTTAGATAAACAAAACCGTTGACAATACATGAGACAGTAGAGATGATTTGGCATTTCTGAAAGCAGGCCTAAAGCAGGATTCATGGTTGACGCAACCGGTTAAAATTACTATGCGGAACTTTTAACTGGTTATGAAACAGTTTCAATTTCATACTGATGACTCTATATGATAAGCAAATGAGATCACCAGCGAGAATGTATATTTTTTTAATTCTTAATGGTTATCATCGGTGCCACCGGCTCGTATCCTGCGCAAAATCAGACAAAATCATGCAGGTTCATCGGAAACTCCTTCAGCTCAGACTGCGCGGACAGCCCCAGCAACACGTTCTCATCCCAACTCGTCACATACAAGGCAAGCCCCCCAGGAAGAGCGCCGGTGGTACTACAACTTCCGTGTCCTGTCACGTGATGCCATTGGGCCCAAAAATACTTTTTCCTATAGACTTACATCAAGAAAGAGACGTCTTTAACTCAGCAGATCATTTTTTTTGAAGGTGAATCACCTTCCCAGTACGAACACTTGAATAGCCCTTATTTAAATCGTTAGCTCCTAAAAGTTGTAAAAAACGCACAAATAGCCGAATCCAGAGTTATTTCCCGTCCTCCGTTCATGTGAGGTGGAGTTAGTAAGCCACGACGACAGCGTGACAGCTGTGACCCCGTGACCAAATCCAAACATACGTGAAATTGCATTGGGTTTCTATGATCTTTGGTTTTCTATCCCCCAAAAGAGGGCGCGGCCTTGACATTTTTTTCGAAGTACCTGAATGTGCTGGTCTAATATATGGTAACAACAACAGTGGCCAAATACGTGCAAGTTTTTGACTTTTTGTCGAGGGAACCCGTGCAATTCTAACGTCTGGGTTGGCGTTACAATAATGTGTTAACCCTGTAGCACTGAGCTATAGCAACACATCCACAACATCATGCTCATTCTCTCCAACACTTGGATGTAATAAACACTACCTGGAGGGTATTCAGACTCTTATTAGTCACCACAAACCACACTTAGTTAAATAGGTTACAGGTTAACTATTATGTGTGTGTTTGTTTATGACATAATTGCTGACCAGATGTTAGAAGGAGTGGTCCGTCTACACTGTAAAGGGGAAGTCATGATGATCTGGCTGCAGTCATACAGCCAGTGAAACTTGATACACGCTATACATAATATTCTCATGATATTGTGATTTCTGGTGAGGATTCAAGCAACCCAACTACCAAATTGTGGCAAATTAAGGTTAATATAAAACCATAAAACGGTTAATGCAGCTAAGGAGTGCTGTTCAGCCATGTTTCTTGTTTTTATATTGGCTTACTGGTTTGTGTGTCTGCCTGTCTGTGTTTGTATGAGCGCTGCAGCCAGTTTCTCTTGTGGTTGAAGGGAGGGTGTCATGACACTTTATACAGTAGCTCTGAAGCAGCAAGCCAGGAAGTGAACTTAACTGGGCTGAAGCGGAGCAATGCAGGGCTCAAACCACTGATGACAGACAGAGGAGCTACACAGCTGACGCAGCACTCCATGGGTGAGTTTAATTAAAACATTTTAACAAGACTTTATCCAAGATGTGTGCTTTTATTTTCTATTTTAATGGACTGCTGCTAGGTTTGTTTAAACACTTGTTGTGTTTAGCTTGCTCTCTACAGACATGCCATTCAGATGACCTTTTTTTCTGGTTTATATGCTGAGTTCATATTCTGTTTTTGTTGGTTTTAATGGACCAATTCATGAATCAGAGAGAAAAGCTACGCAACCAGTTTAGCTCTTATGCAATGTGGTATGGAAACTCTGAATCCCATCCAGAGTAGGACAGAGCCTTTAACGTTGCTCTAAACTTTGATATGGTAGCATCAGAGACCACGTTGACACGAGCTTCCACGGTGGATGTGCCAGTCCTGAACAAGGCTTTACTTAACCTCCCCACATAATGATGTCTTTAGCTAACAATATGCCAACACAAATGCTGCCTTCAATTGGGGTCGTGTTTACCGTGTTCACTAGAAGAGTCCGTATGAACACCCCTCTCTTGTGGTATTCACTAACTTGTCATTTTCCACTTGTGCAATTTTGTTAATAGTCTGTTTATTGTCAGTACTGTATATACTGCTCCTATTTTTATACTTCCTTTTTTTTAAATGGTTCATATTTTGTTTAGCTCTTTTTTTTTTTTACTGTGCTAGCTGATGCTTCTTGTTTTTTGCACTATCCCCTTTGCTGCTGTACACTGCAAATTTCCCCACTGCGGGGCTCATAAAGGTATATCTTATCTTAAGTGGAAAGTTTCTGAAAGCTCAGAGTTTACGAGTTGTGACATGTTTGTTGATGTAGTCAGAAACGGTAATTTTTCGGAGCACAATAGTTTAACATATTGTAATTTTAGTCGTATATTGTTTGTTTTTTCGTAATTTTACACTATGTCTGAGGAAAATGTTGATATTCCCAACAGCCTCATCTTTTTCCTCTGTCATTATTCCTTTGCATTTCCTGCATTATGTTACCCGCTTGCTAAATTGCTAGCCTCTGTGGTTTCCAGACGCAAAACATTAATTTTGCGTTGCCTAGCAGCAATGTTGTCACGACTTACAACTTGAACGGCAACCATATTGTGTACACGACTTCCCATGTAGTAACTACAACCTCACTAGTTTTATTTGAAAGCACCATTAGCCTTGAATGTATGGATATTAACTAGCAGTTAACGTTAGCTAACGGACAAACACGCTATCTAATTTCTTGTGTTTTAGTTCATTCTTAAAGGACCAGTGTGTAACATTTTGGGTGATCTGTCAGCAGAAATGGAGTATAATATTCAGAACTATGTCTTGTTTAGTGTATAATCACCTGAAACTAAGATTTTTTGTGTTTCCGTTAGCTTAGAATGAGCTCTTCACATCTACATAGGTAGTGGGTCTTCTTCACGGAGTCCGCTATGTTGCACTGTCATGTTTCCGTTACCGCAGATTTGCACTCATCCAGTTCAGTCACCTTTGACTGTCTGTTACTGCGTGTGGTCAATCTGAGGTTCATGTGTTGACACTTGTGCCGACCTTACACCGAACGACTTTTCAAGCAAAATCAAACAAGTTTAATATTATCGTATGTTTAATGTTGAAACATTGCCACCGGCTTCAATCATACAAATCTAGCTGCCGTATTTGCCCTCTCTTTCTCTCATATATTCATGTTTAAGTGCATGTGTTGATTTATATGATTGAAGCTAACAGTAGCTGATGTTAGCTTATAAGTAGCCCCATTTGGGACAGTGGTTAGCGAGCAAGCTGTAACATACTCAGCAGGGATTTCAAGGACTGCAGCAATTTCTGTCCTCTTCTTTCTCAACAGTTTTTCTTCTTGTAAATTTCCACCAGGATCAGATGTGACATCATCTCAAAAGGAATCTAGTTGTAGTCTTGTAAACAGTGACCCTGCAAGATCTCCAGTCTTTGCAAAATATCAAAATAAGCATCTTTTGTGTTGCAATGCTGCCTCCTTCTGGTTTTATCCGTCCACTACCCGCCAAAATGTCTGCCTGCTTTGTTGAAGAAAAAAATGAAAGCAGAGTGGAAATTACGTTTCCAACGTCGTCGCCTACGATGTGTCCTCCTGTTGGCTGAAAATGCACCGGTATGTTTACGTATTGTATTGTTTTATTCTGTTATCTGCGTATGTTTGAATAGTGGTCGTGGTCCCGCCCCTTCCGCTACGTAGCCAAGATGGTTACAATTGAGTGTGAAAAGTGTCCAGCATTCCACACTCAACGATTTCACCTTTTCAAAGTCTCGCAGTGTATGGTAGGCATTACTGTATTTTTCCATTTCTATTGTAAGACGAAATGCAAGACTCAAATTCAGATTTGACAAAGGGTCACAAAATGCTACCCGGCTAGCCAAGGCTGATGGTTATTAGTGGACTGTTCACTGCTCGATTAGCGGTGTTAGACTGGAGAACGGACACCAGCAGGAGAAGAAACAGTTGCGATTCCTTCTCCACAACACCAACGACTGCGCTGCCAGGTCACACTGATTTCAGATAAGTGTGATATTAGTCACTACAGTATGGGCAGTAAGGTGACTCAGTCGTTGTTGCAAGACTGGGCAGATGACTCACTGTTACAGGAACCAGTAGTCCACTCACTAATATAGATATCCTATGTCACATAAACTGTATACTGCTACATCTGTGCAGATCTTCCTTATGGGCTCATACTGTATATAGAATCTGTAGTCTGAACTAACTAACTAACTTGTTTATCTTTATTTTTATTTTTTTTCACACTTGACGGATCTGCAAAGACATTTTCGTCTTTTATGTAATTCCATTTTCTAATATTTTTTACTTCACAAAGATGTAAGGTTTCAAAGACATTGTCATAAATTGCTGGTTGGGGCTTTGTTTCCTCTTTTGATCTGAATGATCACCACTCCAGACTTAACATACCTTTAAAAAAAAAGCTATAAAGCAATTCTTTTTCAAATATGGAATCATTTAATTGATCTTGGAAAAAATAGGTGACTGACAGATCAACCCCCTCCAGCTCCAGCACCAATCGTAATGACATCTAACTGGAGCTGAGCAGGGCGATTAAGACAGGATGCAGAAAACACTGGCCACAAGCCACCTCGCTTTACCGATCAAACTTCCTCTCAGTCAACCACCTTACACAAATACATCACAGTGGCTTTCTGCAAATTTGCTGTTGACCAAGTTCATTTGTCAGCCATGTGCAAAACGAACTATTAAACTGTGTAAGTTAGTCACTCAAGATGATCTTTCCCAGGTGTTAACATGACAATCAGAGGTTCGATGATGTTGTGCTCCAACATGTGTTTAACTTCAGCTTCCAAACATCCATGATTCCCTGCACTGTCACAATAGAAACATTGTTGGATTGGCTAGGCATCAATCTCTATTAGCAGAACACAAAAAGGCATATGAATGGCGTACAAGATAATGTGCAAGGCATTTAGCGTACAATAAGACCGTTGTTTCTTGCTTTTGGTGTATCATTTAGCCTGTGATGACCGCTAATTAAACTAAGGCTGTCAACGATAACGCGATAAAGCAACCATGTCATACTAGCTTGTCACGAAGGAGGCTTAATAACGCTCCAAACTTGCGCTAAATTTTGGTGAGGAAAAACTGGCATGGCCATTTTCGAAGAAGTCCCTTGACCTCTGACCTCAAGATATGTGAATGAAAATGGGTTCTATGGGTACCGACGTAATCCCATGCAGTTTTGGGCAAGCCATAGTGAAGTCGGCACAATGACAGCTGTTGTTGCCTGTTGGGCTTGAGTTTGCCAATGTTATGATTTGAGCGTATTCTTTATGCTAAATGCAGTATCTGTGAGGGTTTCTGGACAATATTTGTCATAGTTTTGTGTTGTTAAATGATTTCCAATAATAAATATATGTATACATTTGCATAAAGGAAGAATATTTGTCCACTCCCATGTTGATAAGAGTATTAAGTACTTGACAAATCTCCCTTAAAGGTACATTTTAAAGAGATAAAAATGTGTGATTAATTTGCAATTAATCAGGATTAAATATTTTAATCTATTGACAGCCCTAATGTAAATGCATTTGCGTAAATACGCCACGCTCAAAGCTAGTGACTAGAATAAAAAGCGAGAAAGACTACTTATAATGTGGGAAGGTGGATGGGTCTAACAAACACATGACTGTCAACAAGGAGACTGGTGTTGGTCAAGACCTTTGTCTTTTTGGTAAGTTACGTAAGGGGCATTTGTGATGTGTTTTCTGTAGTTATTTTGTGTTGTTTCTGTTTATATTTTACTTAGCTTACGTACTTATTTTAAGCCCATCCGTGATGTTTTTCCTGATCCAAACTAAATAGATTTGTTGCCTAAACCTAACTGTGGACGTTACTGTAGTTTAGTTGCGTAGTGACACAAGAAAAGCATCATAAAAATGAGACATAAAAAGCCTAAAATGTGTCCTCGTGACATGCAGAATGTCCTTGTCGTGCTATTTATACGCCTTCCCGTGAGATCGGGTTGGTATGAGACACATGCATGTTGGAGAATCTCAAAGAAAAGAAGAATATAATATAACTTAATTGTTTAATCGACTCACCAAAATAGCAGCATCATGTCCCCAAGGATAACCGATATTGGATGGGGCAATAAGGCGTCTAAGGCACCTCAATCAATTTCACCATCAATACCCTCCGAACAAACAAGGCCACCTGAGTGGGCTTTTTCTATCACATAATTGTGTTCAGGAAAATTGCAGAATCACACTGTGAAGATGCTCAAATTGAATGGAAATTACAGGGATAAAACTCTATCCCTCAGACTAAATCTTCTATCTTTAGTACAATGATCGTACAACTGCTTCATTCTAATGCTGTATGGCACCAGCCTGAACCCATGGACATAATCTGTCAAGTGTTACTGAGTATGGAGGACTGTATACCATCAGATATACAGTCTCTGTTGACCTTTAATCTTAAACCCGTTGATGCAGCAGCAGTAAGAGAACCTGCTCTTTAGTTGGTTTCAAATTCTAACTTTAGTGTAACACCTCACAGTTTTAGCTGGGACAGTGGTTAGAAGGTAGAAGGCCAGTTGTGATCGTAACTGTGTCAGAGTTGCTGTCTGTAAACTTGTAAGACTGTCTTGATTTCTTGCTGCTTCTCTCCTCTTCTCCTCTATCGGCCTTTCTTGACCTTTTCCTGGAGTTCAGACAGACAGGACGGCCCTCTTGGCTGGTGGTTTTCTTCTTTCTAGCGCAGATGCATAGCTCAGTCCGCAGTGTTCAGCCCATTTGACTGCTGTTGCCATCTTCTTTGTCTCCACTCACTGCTTCTCTAGCTCTTCTTCCACCTTCGCCTTGTCCTCCTGCCACTGGAGGTGTCCAGTCTTGAGCTCCTGCTGAGCTTTTTCCAGAGCAGCCAGGAGGTTGGTATTTCTCCGTGTTTGCTCCTGAAGTTCAGCCACAAGGAAAGCTCTTGATTTCTATGCCTTCCTCGGGAGGGTGTTGTTCTCCAGCAGGGCGCTATTGGGAGCCCCGGGTGTTTCCTTCTTGGCTTCCTCCTCCTGTGTTGGCTCCAGTCGCTGTTCTCCTATTCTCGGAGCAGATCGAGGAAACTAGACAGCGAGTCCTTTTTTGATTTCGAGGAGGACTCTCCCCTCAGTTTCACTTTGAGTGAGCCTCGCCTCGCTCTCCTTCAGTTCACATTTAAACAGATCTTCCAGTGAACTGAGATAGAAATCTTTTGAGGGTTTAACCTCCTTGGAATCGAATTTGTGTATTCCGACATTTTAGCTGTTTTCCTCCTCTGTCAATGTTTTCGTTTGCAAAGTGCGCCTTCTGTTGTCACTGTCGAACTTCTCTGAGTGAAATTTGTTTCTGAATCAAACTTGTGCCAGTACTGTATTTATACACAGTTTTAAAGCTAGAGTGAATACTGGCATCGTATGAAAGAGGTATGAAGGCGGTTAAATAACGTACAAAACGTGCGCTAAATTTTGGCGAACAAAAACTGGCATGGCCTTTTTCAAAGGGGTCCCTTGACCTCTGACCTCAAGATAAGTTAATGAAAATGGGTTCTATGGGTACGCACGAATCTTACCTATTTATATCTATTTTTATATCACTGCCCCATCTAGATGATTATATCTGACTTTTGAGTATTCCGTTAAAGTATTAAATCTGTTGACGCATTTACACATCGGCATTTTTTTCTTTTGCCAGATGCCCTTCCTTCCATTTGGCGGCTTCAACTGTGTTAATTTTAGACTGGATTATGAGTTTTACTTCTTCATATTTGTCTAATGTAGTTTGCTATTCCTTTGTAAGTCTGCTACTCTACAAGTCTGTAGACTTGTTTGTGATTGGTCGGATGCTGCAAACCCCGCCCCTTTTTATGTGAACACGCTCATCGCCAGATGGAGAAACCCTCGGTTGACTTACCGAGTTGATAACCACCGTCGTAGGACCGTAGACCGGAGAAGAATGATTCAAACTAATCTTTCAAACAGGAATTTTGTAGTAGGCGAAATACTTCACGTACCAACTGATTCTTCCACTTTACAACCCTAGAGACTGTGTTTAAGCTAAATAGGAAGACGTTAATTGGTCTACAAGATGGATGCAGGATCTATATATGGTACATATATAATGTAAAGTGTGTATGAGGACATATAAGGACATAGGAAAGTAGTTAGAGACCGTCTACAGCAGATCACTTGCAGTTACACGCTTCAGGTTTTACAAAATAGAAACTAACACAGGAACAGTTACGTTTTAGATCGTATTTGTAGCCGTGTCAATATATGTTTATGTGTGCATGTGTGTGTGTGTGTTTGACCTATGTATTGTTCTAGTCTTAAGGGATGGAAATTCCCCCAGCCTCTTTCTCAGGTCCTGTGTGTCCGAGTGTGAAGCGCGTGCGTGTGTGGTGTGGGTTGTATCCGGCAGCCAATCACATACTAGCTCTGAGGAAGCAGGAAGGAACATGTTGCAGCTGATCGACCAATGAGAAGCCGGGACTGGAGGAGTAGCCGACCTCAGGAAACCGCTGGCAGAGTATCAGGGGTTCAGACCTCCAACAGACTTCCTAACCAACACGACTGATTGTTCGATCTTCCCGTCCGTCCACTTCTTTCGTTTATTTTTTCTATTTTCAGTCACTCTATTCATCTTTTCCTCCATCTTGTTGTATCCTTGCTCTGTTCTTCCAAATCCAACCACTTCTCTAATCTTGAATCTGCATCTCTATCCATTCTGCCCTCCATCCGTGCTCCGTTCGCTCCACGCGGTTGAAAAGTATGGTGGTATTTTGCGTCGTTCTGCCGCCGTCCTGTCCTCCGACATGTCCGCCCATTCCTTGAGGAAGAAGTCATTTGCACGGAGCTCCAAGCCGAGCGTCAGGATGTGTATTCGGGAACAGAGGGATGTCATGTAAGTTCTTACTTCGCTCTCTCGTTAGACTTTGTGTTGTTGACTTCATCTTCTGCTGCTTGTCTCATCTCTGATATCCACTTTTTGTTACTTAATGTGTGGCCATGTCCCCAGATAAGTTATCTGAGGTTGTCCTTACCTGCCTTGATTTGGTTACCAGTTAAGAGCTGTTTGAGGGAGTGAAGGGATATCTCGTAGGTTGTCTGTATCTGGGATACCTTCTGGCATTTAGTGGTTCTTTTCATCAACTTAGGTATCAAGTGTGCTTTGCAAAACCCCTCCGCTGCAGGTTTATGTCATCTGTATTGGTTATCGTTTGATTTGGTAAAGTTTCTTCCCTGTTTCAAGAAGTCAGTGAAGCAACTGAGGGATTTCCTGTCTTTGCCTGTTTATTGGAGTGTGAAACCTGCAAATTGTAGTTTGAGAGTCTCAGTGAAGTTATTTTTTACATTACTTGTGTGCTGATTCGGTTAACCTACAATTATTCATCTGATGGCTGCTGTTTCTATCGTGGCACCTTTCAGCTTACAGTACTGAGAACCAGTTAGGAAGTGAGGAGGTAAACAAGTACGCATTTTCTCACGACACATCTGAAATAGTGGCATTTTGACAGCTTTCACCGGACGTGAAACTTTGCTCGAATGAGTAATGTCCATTTGAAGCAGGCTGAAGTGCAACAACTACAGCAGCAGCAGCGACACATACTTTACTTTATGTACTCTGTCACTGTGCAGTCAAACACACTGCAAAGAAACAAGCACATGGTCAAGAAAACACAAGTTTATTTAAGTCAACCTTTGCTCCAAGAAAAAAACTCCTCATTGAGCGAATGGAGGAAACAGTTTAGTGTTATGGCGCCATTGTTACAATATCTACTGCAGCAGAGTGGAAAGTCAACACAAACACAAAAAGGGGAAGGTAAGAGGGCAATAAGCCTGTGAACTTTAAGGTTGTTATACTGAATGAGGCCTGATTACGGAGGCCGAATATGATGCAACTACCTTAAAAACTACATCATTACGCACACGGGCAGTAGCTTGTGCAGTAGGTCACGTCCTATTTTTGCATATCTCGGATGCTAGTTTTATCCAAAGGGACTCTTTATGTTATAGGGGACATATCATGAAAAACTCCCTTTTTCAGTGCTTGTGCACATTTGGGTATCTGGAGTGCCTACCAACCCACGAACTGTGAAATAAGACAACCCACTCAGTTGTTTGTGGGCTTCCTGGATCCGAAAATATGTGATTCAACAAGCCATTCAGATTTGGCTCCCCTACCTAGGTCACATGACAACACAGTCTCGCGGCAGTTCGTAAAATAGTCACGAAATTGAATCCATTTGATTCGTGTACATACACACAAATTTCTCTTTTTTTTTTCGTGACGCTCAGCGCGATTTTCATCTGCCTATTTTATATGCGTTTTCCTAAGAAAGTCAAGCAACGCGCTCCAGTCTTTTCAAAATAAAACTATTAGGTTTAGGAATAGATCAACTTGGTTAGGCTTAGGCAACAAACTACTTACTTAGGTTTAGGAAAAGATCGCAGTTTGGGTTTAATTAACACCAGAAGTAGCGTAACTTAAGTACAGAAGTTACATGACAGATAAATCAACTTTGACTTGTGGTTTCACATTGGACACAAACACCGGTCTCCTGGGCGAAAGTCAGTACCGGTTCACAACTACGTGGATTATATACGAACTGATTTTGTGCTGACATCACACAAAAAAAAATTGTATCTATATAAACGAATCAATACATTCAATTTTGTGACTATTTAACAAACTGCTGTGCGACTGGGCTGCACATGCAGGCTCATTAGACCGTATTTTTATCAAATATTTTTCTCGCAAAGTCAGTCAGAGCAGACACTTCAGCTTTTTGGGAGGGGGGTCTTAAAGAGACAGGCACTGAAACGGAGTGTTATACAGGTTTATTCAGACAGACAGTAGGAGAAAACTAAAGGGTTTTTTGAACATTAAAGCATGTAAACATGTTTTATGCACCTGAAAATGAGCATGATATGTCTCCTTTAAGACCTTAAAGATGAAAACATATGTCTGAGTAAAGTACAAAGTGATATAAATGGGGTTTGGTTTACATATGCAGCAAATAGTTTAGTGACATATCCAGTTTTCACCAGTTTTGGGTTATTTTACACTGAACACTTCAATATCTAAACAAAGGCTGACGCAATAAGACACATATCCCGTCTGCCTGGTGGTGTTTCTCCTCAGAGACACACTCATTTTGTTATTTTCCAGTGGAGATAACACTCCATGATGGTGCCCCAGTCACGTCAGCTGTCAGCTACAACCACGGTAATTCCTCAGCAAGGTTCATTTACAGGAAATGTGTTCTCATTGTCGACCCCATGTCGGGGGGGAGGGGAGGGTGGGCATGCAGTCAGAGCAAAATCTCAATGCTCTTGCTCTCTCTTCCTGCCTCTGATTCTCTCTCTACCTCTTTATAGCTCTGTCTCTAATTCACTGTCTGTGTAGTTTTGTTATCCCTGTGGTTTTTACTTCAGAAAGGAAATACGCTACAGTTTTTGAACATTTGCAGTGTGTGTGTGTGTTAGTCTGAGAGGAATCCTTCCTGTAGCCATTATGGAAGTGCGACAGTTCCTCTGGAGTGGAATTGCCATATTTGGACACAGGAAGTGATGCGTAGGAGAAGCCACAGGTAGAGAAAGAGGACCTGGTTTGACTATTTCAGCTTACATTAAGCCCGCTGCTGCAGCTGTGTGTGTGTGTGTGTGTGAAGTAAAAGTTAACTTTCTGTTTCTGTTCTGTTTTTGTTTTTTGAGGGGGAACCAAAGAATCCCACACTGTGCGTTACTTGTAACCTACTCATTTTATCAATGGTCTTTGGACCTTCATCAGGTAGAATCCATTCAGTCAAACAGCACCAGCACCATGCAAACTAATTGTATTTCGAAACCAAGTCAAAATTTGCGTGCGACATATTGCTTCTTACACACCAGAGATGCAATTTTGTGCGACAGAAAAAAAAACTTTTGGAGTTGTTTTGATTCTTCCAAAATTTTGTTGGCATAAATATATGGAGGATGTAACCTCATAAAAATAAATGCATAAATAAATGACTCAATTAATAAATAAATATGTAATTAAATGTAGCAAAAAGAATATTAAAAATAAATGTAGCCATTCATTAATTGATCACTTGCTTTTTTTATTTATTTATCTTTTATTAATCCCATTATTTATTTACTCTTCTGTTTAATTTTACCTGTTATTTATTTATGTATTTATTTTGATATTTTTTTAATTAATTAATTTTTGCATTTATTTTTTAAATGTATGTATTTATTTATGTATCTATGCATTTATTTATGCATGATTTTCCCTTTGCATTTCACCCTTTATTTATTTCCCCAAATTTAGTTATTTATGTATTGTTTTCTTTATACATTTCTTTATGTATTTCTGCCTCATTATTAAAAAGACTCCATAAATAAATAAAATGGAAAATTAAACAGAAGAGTAAATAAAGAAGGGACATAATACAAAGATAAGAAAAAAATAAGCAAATTAAAACAGGAATATCAATTTATTTCACATTTCATAAATTCATTAATGGCTACATTTATTTTTAATATTTTTGCTACATTTAATTACATATTTAATTATTTATTGAGTCATTTATTTATTTTTTATTTTGGAAGGTTCCGTCCTCCCTACAAATAAGCGTGAAATCTGTCTGTTTAAAGATGTTATGAGACTGTTTCTCAACCGACATAGTCAAATCTTGTTTTATGAATGATCTGACTCATTACCACAGGCTGAGATCAACTGCAACAGCAACAGTCAGTAGTGGTATTTTCAATACCGCTTAAATTCAAAGTCATTGTTCTGATTTTATGGTTGTTTTCCTTCAATGTCCTCAGTGTGCAGACATTCTGCCACAGCCTTGTTAATCATCCATCTGGACAAATAAACCAAAATGTAAGAGCAAACACTCCAGAGCTCAGATAAACCTACGATCCCCTCAGTTTCTATTCATGTGTTCACTCTTACATATCTTACACGAAAGTGGCAGTGAAAATGTGCAGCTGAACAGCAGCGGAGGAACCGCTGTGGTCGGTCGTCGAGGGGAACAGGAAGAAAACTCATCTACGTCTACACTGTATGACGGTTTCTGCTTCCTGTGCAGGACGGGAGTTTCTCTGCAGCTCGGACAGCGGTTTACCTATGACCTTTCCACCTGCTCGGGGGGGTGGAGGGGGTTGTGTGTTTGCGTGTGTGTCTCGGGGAGGCGGTGGGTGCTTGATGATCAGGTCTGAGACCAAAACACACACTTTGTTCACTGCACAGAAAGAGCATTGGTTAGCCACACACACACCTGGCAGCTGTTGAACATCTGTCATATCATCACAGATGTTGAGGTAGCATGAACACCTGTCAATTTAAATTTATTTTGGTCGATAAATAATTACACAAACAATCAGGCATTGCCGTTCTGGGCTACTGAACATGGCAGAGGACTCGCTCCCTATGTAGATATAAACGACTCATTCTAAGCTAACGAATACACAACAATTCTTAGTTTCAGGTGATTATACACTAAAGAAAATATACATATTAATCCGCCTAAATATTACACATTTGGCATTTAACTATATGTCTTGTAGGCTATTCTCCTGCCACTGTCATGTTGTCATGGGGGAAATTCAACGGGAATATTGTCCTGTGTTATAATTAATCTGGGGTTTTCCATCTCACCGCTGCACTAGTTTCAATTTCAGTTTCTCTGGTCAGTCTGCGGTTGTCAGCCAGCTCTTCAGATTAGAGGTTTACAAACTCAGAAGAGACACTTCCTTCTGAGTTTTGTGAATAAAGGCCTTTTATTCACTACATAACAGCAGTGGGTTGTAAAGTGCCCCCTGTAGGATCTTGCAGGCCCCGTAGACTCTCAGATGGGATGTTAGGGATGGGGACATGTTGTCAGCAGTTGAGGTTCGGATTTCTGTCGTCTAGCTGCTTCCTTGCTGTCTTCGCAAAAATCCTGTGTCAATTTTAGGCTTTCTTTGGTTCAGATGTTAACAGCTTATTATTATGGAGCACGGAACCTGCCATAATCAAAAACAAATGATTAAATGCAAAAAAATACATAAATAAATACATGCATTTAAAATAAATAAAAATAAAAATAAAAAAATAATTAAATAAATAAAAAATAAATGAATTAATAAATCAAAATAAATAAATACATTTTGACAATAATACAAAATAAATAAATAAAGGGGGTAATTAAGCAGAAGAGTAAATAAATAAGAGAATAAAAACAAAGATACAAAAATAATACTTTTATCAATTAATTAATGGCTACATTTATTTATAATATTATTTTTGATTGATACATTTAATGACATTTATTTATTTATTTATTTATGTATTTACCGAGTCATTTATTTATTCATTTATTTTTGATTTTGGCAGGTTCCGTCCTCCAGATATTTCAGCATTTAAAAAGTCCAGAAGATTGTGCTCCTATGTTTGTCAAGTTCCCACCTTAATACTTCCCTGTCATCCCTGACAAGCTGTCATATTTCTATTCTTTCTGAGCATGTTACATTTCAGTTGTAGTTGATCTGACGGTCTGCCACTAAAATAATTTTTTCCATAAAATTTATTCAACATCACAGAGATACAATCTTAAAAATGAACGGCACTTTAAATCGCTGTTGAACCCAGACATTGTTTTATGTTGTGTGTGTGTGTGTCCAGGGAGGAAATGTGTTTGAATGAGTCTGGCATGTGCTTCCCTTCCTGACAAACAGCTGCTCTCTGATTAGCATCTCTGGCTCATAAATGTCAAGTCAGGATGGAGAACTTTATAAAAAAAAAAAAAGCTTCAACTCACTTTTATTCTCTTTAAATACAACATTAACAAACCATACTGTATTTTAGAGCAGTGTATACAAGTAAATGCACCAAAGTGTAATGAGTCATTTCTTAATGTTGGAGTTTCTCAGCAGATTAACAGAATTCTTGTCATGATGATGTAAGGAGAGGAGAGGTAATGGGACCTGTGGAAAGTATAACTCACATGCGACAACTTGTCATGTTGGTGGCATCATGTTGCAGTGAGAGGAAATTGTTTGGGTAAAACCTCAACACCTAGAAATCCTGTAACACATACTGAGAACGTTTGTATTTCACTGTTTCATTCAGCATTTCCTCTAAGAGGAGGATGTGACCTTATCTGACACAACAAGTCATTCACGCAAACAGAGTCACATCCATTTTTCTGTGTCCTCTCTATATTTTTTTCTAGTATTTGTTAGTTTTATATATTTATCGGGGGAAAAAATGTATATTCTATTAACCCAAGTGTTCATTGTGAAACTTGAACCAAACTACGACAGAGCTACAGAGCCACTGTTTTATGTTTTGAGGAACAAAAATCAAGAAAATCGTAATTTCATCTTTTCGTCATTTTCTTTTTCTGTGATAATTACCTTTTTGTAAAAATAATTACCTTTTTGTTAAATTACACCTTTGTTTTTATAATAGTATAACTATCAGGGCCACAAAAGAAAGAGATTTTGAGGAAAAAAGTCGAGAGAGAACAATAGAGTTTATTACAATATACTATATATATACTATAATAGAGATATATTACATATTACACAAAATATATTATGACTTAAACAACAATATTCTCGTAAAATGCAATAATATTAATATGGTGAATAATATTGTTATATAGTACTATTATTAATAAATAATATGAATTAATAATAATTACAACTTAATTCTCATAATATTACTTGTTTCTCAAAATATTACATTATTCTTAAAAGAATTCAGATTTTTCTTTTCAAACAGTGACTAAAAACATTACACAAAACAAAAGGGTTTGAAGTGTAAGAGCCAAAAGAGGTTGAAATCAGTTGAAGTGTAATGACAGAAAGCATTTGGAATTTGAATCTAAACGTTATGTAAACACTGAAAGAAGTTGAACTGTAGACGGTGAAAGAAACTGACATCGCAGTTGAAATGTAAGAGATAGTGTGTGCACTGTAAACAGTTGAAGTGGCAGTTGGTATGTAAGCAGTGACAGAAGTTGAAATGTCATGTGAAACGTAGACTTTCAGGCCATTTCCTACAGAAAACATAAAAGTGCAGAGTCAGAGTTGCTTCAGTTTTGTCTGCTGGCTGTGTGGTTGCTCTGCTGTAGCTGAAAGAGGACTTCAGGAAATCCTCCTATCGATAATAAGCAGCTGGTGAACGTTGACCTCATGCAGACTGAGATGAGGTTAAGTTAACTTTAGTTTATCTGCGTGTTGTGGCCTGTGTCTGCTGGTTATCAGTAAACATTACATCGGACAATCGGAAAAGCAAACCACATGAGAGCCTTCGCAGGTCTTCTTGAAGTCCTCACACACACCAACAACAAGTCACTCAGGGGTCAGCAACAAGCAGCAGCTCCACCCCGCTGATTTATTGTGTCTCTGCCTGCTCTTGAGGCTCCATTTTTTATCAGCTTTCCGTTCTCACTCCCTCCTTCTGTCCACACTCCCATGTTTCTCATTTTTTTTCTTCCCTTCTTTAATTCTTGAAGCCTGACGTAACATCGCACATTTTGCCAACAGGATAACTGAAGGAGAATGTTTTGGTTGGATTTGTTTGAGCAGGGTGTAAGAGCGGTGACATTGCTTGTTTACTGGCCTTGAAATGTGTTGTGAATATAAATGGTCTCCAGAGGATGATTCCAAATGATTTATATAAGTGCCCCGGTGATTTAGTATTAAACCCAGTCACTTCTGAGCAGCACTGCAAAGTTCAATATGCTGGCGTTAGTCAGTCATAGCAGCGAGTCAACTGTCAGTTTGCAACAAGCTAGTGTAACTAACCGGACGATAAGTTCACACTGTTCATTAACTAGACGTATTCGTACTATGAACTTAAGTCTCTTAACTGTTTGCAAACCTCTTTTGTGGAGCAGTTAATGCTCTGATAGAGGAGGTTTAATAAAAGTGGATGGTGGGAGAGTGTCTGGTTTTGGGACTTCAGAATTATGTCTCTGCTCTTTGCAGATGATGTGGTTCTGTTGGCTTCTTCAGACCATGCCCTTCAGCACGTACTGGGGCGGTTTGCAGCCGAGTGCTAGGTGGTGGAGATGAGAGTCAATCAGTACCTTCAAGTCTGAGGCCGGAAAACCCCCAAGTGAGGGAGTTTAAGTATCTCAGGGTCTTGTTCACGAGTGAGGGTAAAATGGAGCGGAAGATGGATATGCGGTTCGGTGTAGCGTCTGCAGTTATGCGAGAGCTGTACTGGATTGTTGTGGTGAAGAAGGAGCTGAGTCAGAAAGCAAAGCTCTCGATTTACTGGCCCATCTAAGTTCCAACCCTTACCTATAGTCATGAGCTTTGGGTAGTGAACGGAAGAATGAGATCGCGGATACAAATGGCCGAAATGAGCTTCCTTCGTAGAGTGGCTGGGATTAGCCTTAGAGATAGGGTGAGGAGCTCAGACATCAAGGGGGAGAGGCCAGCTGAGGTGGTTCAGGCATCTGATCAGGATGCCTCATGGACGCCTCCATTTGTAGGTTTTCCGGGCACATCCAACTGGTAAGAGGGTCCGGGGTAGACCCAGAACTCGCTGGAGAGATTACATATCTGGTCTGGCCTGGGAACGCCTCGGGGTTTCCCAGGAAGAGCTGGAAAACGATGCTGGGAAGAGAGACGTCTGGAATTCCCTGCCAAGCCTGCTGCGCTGTGACCCAGCCCCGGATAAGCGGAAGCAAATGGGTGGATGGATGGAGCATAGCTAATAAACTATGATGTATGCTATACACTGTCAAAACTGTTTACTCTTGGTGGCACAAATTTGCATGCTAAGGTTAGCAAAAGCGGAAATCGGAAAGATTTGCATTTTTACAAGCGACTCCACTGGTTGAAGTGATTCCATTGAAATAAACAACCTTTCTACTTCCTTGTAGTACAGTTGGGGGACTTGCAGAGACTGATTAAAAGACAGATTGCTCAAATTTGAAGCAGCAGAGGTTGAGATATCATGATAACAGTCTTGCACACCAGGCAGGATTATTTACAGGTGTGTCAGATACTTTTTTTTTTACATTTCATTCCTCAGATCTTCATCAGGAAAATGCACTTCAATCTTGAATTTATGATGGTATGGATGCATGCATAGTACAGTTTGACAGTGGAGTCACTGGTTGCGTCTGACAACTTTTGTATATTTCTGAAGTTTTGACAGCCTCGTCATTTGAAACATACTGAGGTCTTATCCATGACATAACTTTGACTTGAAGAATCAATGGAGTGCAATCATATCTAATGTCAGCCTTCCAAACGCTGCATGTCAAGGTCACTTCACACATGAAACAGGTGGTGAAGGAGGGAGATTAGTTTCAGTACACAGAGTCGACAAACAGCCATTCCTGCAGCTTTATCTCAGTGAAAGGGAGTGGGATTTGGCAAGAACTCCTGGTAAATATGGAGTTCTTCATTCCTGGGCTTCACACACACACACACACGCACGCACGCACACACACATACACACCCTCTGAGGTCAGTAGATGCTGTTGATAGACTGGAAGTTGCACATAAACACATTAGGGGATGAAGAACTTCACTTGGGATGTTTATTTTGACTGCTGCTCTCTGTCACACACACACCCAGCAAATTACTCAGGACATAATGTGTTTCCTGTCTGAACTGAATGTGTGTGTGTGTTCATGTAGAAATACTACACTATCTCAGTTTGAGCTTGTTTATGTGAAAGGGAGGGCGAGAGAGATAGAAATCAACAAACCAGAGAGAGAGAGAGAGAGATGAGCAGAGACTGAGGAAGCATCAGAGAGTGAAATGAAAAGAGAGTGTGATCAGAGGAGTCAGAGAACCAGACAGACACATCCCTCTCAGTTTGGATCTGATGAGACACAACAGTGAATCCACTGAGGACAGAAAGAAAAAAGGAGTCGGCTGTCTGTTCGCTGTCTCTGTCATGGACCTACTGCCGACGTTAGCGTCCACGGCGTTAGCCTCCACAGTCAGCCTGCTGAGGGAGAGCGCTGCCATTCAGAGCATCAGCAGGAGGCTCAACAGGAGGTAGGCAAACCCTGAGAAGGTCACGCCTGATGGTGTAAGAGGACGACCTTCTAAAGATACAAAGATTTCCCAGATTGAGAGAAAAATGAAGATTGTCCCACTTTTAAAAGGATTATGTTGTTTCTCCACATGGATATGAAGGAACCTGTAAGTAAATGACAGCACTTGCTGGTTAGGAAGCAGGTTTGGTAACAGAGAGGTTGTGGGTTTAAATCCTTTCTGGATCTTCAAATACCTCATTTGTATTTATTCTTAAGGTACAGCAAAACTAACTTCTCCACAAGGAGTCTGAACAAGAATTGGGTCTATTTTGTTGTTGTTCCTGTTGCTGGGATTCAGTCCAACATTTCCATGACCTTGTGCGAGTCCTGATACGACTGCCTTCACTGGTAGACCTGTCAAACAGTTTTATAATAATAATAATAATAAAAACCTCTCCTCTGTTTTCCTCTCTGGTAGAACCATGTCGTCTCCAGAGATGTGCTGGCCGGTGCCGATGCGGGCCATCGGGGCTCAGAACCTCCTCACCATGCCGGGAGGAGTTTCCACTTCAGGATACCTGCACAAGAAGGGAGGCAGCCAGTTCAGCCTCATGAAATGTGAGTTTCTTCTCTTTATTGATCCAGCAGCAACTTTTACACCTCAGTCAATCTTTCAGTTTCATGACATAGGTGGATGGTTGGAAACGTTCTTAATCTCTGTTGCCTGTCTTGCAGGGCCACTGAGGTACATCATCATCCACAAGGGCTGTGTGTACTACTTTAAGAGCAGTACCTCTCCTGCACCACAGGGGGCGTTCTCTCTCAACGGCTACAACAGGTCAGTGAACATTCTTCAGCTGCCTGACATTCCTCAATCAGTTATGTTGTTTTCTCACAGTTCAAAGGTGTACTGAGACGCCTGGTTTATGACTGTAAAGCCTACATACATTAGATATATATTAAATTGACTTGACTTTAGCACAGAGTTTCAGGCACTTGTATCACGAGCAGGGTCTGTAATTATCACCCGCCAAATGCGGGTAAATTGTTGGCAGTGACAGGTGAAATCATCCGCCACTTTGGCAGTCTGGGAAAATGCTAGTGATGGGAATAGAGAACTGTAGTTGTCCTCTTATTGATGCTTTCCGACAGTTACACATGCACAATGACGCATACGCACGCTGTATCATGTTTCAGTTTGTTTGGGACCATTGTTTCCCTTCATGAGTAGGACGATTTCTGAGCTTAACACATGTATGGTCTTCCACAGAGTGATGAGAGCAGCAGAGGAGACGACGTCCAGTAATGTGTTTCCTTTTAAGATCGTCCACTTCAGTAAGAAACACAGGACGTGGTTTTTCTCTGCAGCCAGCGAGGACGAGAGGAGGGTGAGCTCAACCACACATGCACATTTTTATATATATATATATATATATATGTATATATATATATATATATATAGACAACCTGTGAGAATTATTTTCAATTGCTACTTTATGCCTTTTAATATTAATATAAGTATTTTTCAGAGCATTTCACATATAGAATTTGTTTATCTTATATGGTAAATTTACAAATTTGTAATTGTATTCAAGAAGAGCAACCAGGTTTGAATTCCAATAGTGTTTTATAGCTATATATGAGCTCATATATTGGCTCACAGAGTGTATAGTGACCTCTCATCTGCCAAACTTCTTTACTTATATATTGTTTTTTCTTTTACAGAAATGGATGCGATACCTGCGGCGGGAGATAGATCACTATAACGACAGAAAAGAGTCCCATATTCCAAGGTAACTACAGCAAATTAAATAGACTGTATCATGTGGGATATAGATGATATTTAATGTATAAATTATAGTTGTGCCAATATTATGAAAAAAGCACAAGTTAGGAGGTGGAGGTGCCTTTATCAGTGAGACTTTGGTCACCTTCAACGTTTGACTGAGAACTTTGCAGACTAATCGTTGTTAGGTTGCGACAGCCAGGTGCAACTTTTTCCCGGCAGACTGTTTTTCCCCAACAGAAGCTAATTCTGCTGGCTAATTTATAATTTATGTAGGCAATTAAAATGGCCTCTTGTTTTTGATTACTAAGCTACCAGCCTGGAGTTACTCTATTCAGAACACATACTGTTATTGGGACTGAGCACATTAGCAGCTCTTTAATAGCTTTTCATTATAATGAGTTTTGCTGTGTTCTTCAGGGAGCCTGATAGGAAATTGATTTACTTATATGAAAACAAAGTCAGGTTTACCTCTCTAACCTTAACTAAAATCATTTTATTCAAAGTTTTTGTAATTCACAGAAACACAAATTTGTTTAAGTGGCGTAAGAAAAACTTTTTTTTGTGGAATATGATGCTAATTTGTTTACATTTTCTAATAACCTAACCAGCATTAATGACTACAAGAGTCTCATTGGTGGAGCTAAACATTAATAAGCGTAACAATGCAATAAACAGAAGCAAACAGATGGCTAATGGCTACCTAGCTAGAACATTTCATGAACCTACGGCCAATAAAATCCACTTAAACTCAATGTTTCAACCTTTTTCTGAATATTATGTATTCATAATAACATTTTCTTTGTTGCCATAGCGACTCAGATTCAGATGCCGACAGTTTCTACGGCACGATTGAGAAGCCCATGGATATCAAACACTCCGTCGATAACGCAGAAGATGGTAAGACCCCCCCTCAATGAATACACACACGTTGACACACACGTTATACTGGTGTGTTATTACACTGTGCCTTCTCTTTCTGTCTGCGTGTAGATTACGGTGAGGATGATGATGATGACGATGAGGAAGACTATCTGAAGCCAGACAGCGACTGTTCGCCGACATCGACGACAGGTGACGCCCCACCCAGCACACACACACACACACACACACACACACACACACACCACACACTAGCTGACTTATATACAGTCCATTACGAGTACAGTGAACTTCAACTGTTACATTGCTGAGATCAGAACTGATAGTAATGAGGTAAAAAGTCACATCCAGCGACCCAGGTCCTGCAGTATCTTTGTTACTTACCATGTAAACTAGGAGTTCCTGGAAATGAAATGCAAGCTGAGGTGAAAGCAACAAATAGAGGAAAATAAATAGGTTAAAGGAAGCGGAGACAATAAAGGGAACTGCAACTAGAAGTACACATGCACACAGAAAAATACCCACACCAGATGTCTTGGATATTTTAATGGAGCTGAATATTCATCCAGGAATTTATGTAAATACATTTTTTTTGTATTTTTTTTTAAAAGTAGTTTAGGTTTTACTTAAAAATTACAAAATTAAAAAATTTGAATGAAAATCAAAGTTACAAAATACTTTGTGAACATAAAAAACTATGCCGGTTTAATGTGAACACTGCTGGCCGTGTAGTGGAGCTGAAGTGAGTAAAGGCCACCGTGAGCGCACATGACGTCACATTCGTTGGATTTTCCCGGAAAAAAACGTCTTGCATTCTCACGTTAAAAGCAGTCTACAGGCTGATAAAGGAAACCCAGAGAGTCACGGAAGGTCTCACGTTCACACATTGGCAATAAAAAACGTTGATACATGTAAAAACTTACATTCCCTTTAAACATTCTGAACATTATTCAATGAAAATTGATAAAATTTGGAAACTTCTTGAGCCTTAATTGTATTCAGTTGCATAAAATTTGCAGTTATGTATGTAGGTAGTATTCACAATTTCACATATAGTGAAAAGTGTGACAAACATATAGGTAAGCAAACATTAACAACAGAATCTTTATCCAATACAAGAAACCAGTCTGATTTCTGTTGGTTTTTTTTCCTCTTCAGGTCGACCAACGGGCCCGCCTCCCTCCTACCCGCCTCCCCCGGTGCCGGCAGTGTGCCAGCTCCGTCAAGACTCCAGTCCAGGTTTCCACAAAGGCCCGCCTCCTCCCATCCCGCTGCAACACAGAATCCCAACCAGCCCGCTCCCCAAAAAACCTCCGCCCCCTTTCCCCCCTCCCTCCATACAGAAGGAACCTAACAAAGGCCCGCCCCCTCCTCTCCCCTTCGCCCCCCACCTACCCAGGTCCATCTCTCCCACCCCCCCGCCGCCTCCTCCCCCCAACGCCAAGAAAACTCTTCAGAGCAGGGCGACATCCGTTGGGGCGATCGACAAGAGAGACTGGAGGCCTGTGCCGTCCCTATCGGTGCAATACCCCGCCACTCTGCCCATCTGCGACCAACTAGAGAGCAGGATGGTCATAAATGGTCCCGCCCACTGCAGCCTTAATGCTGGAGGGAGCCAATCGGTGGGCTTCAAACACCAAGGGGTGATAAGCAACCACCGCAGCAAGCCGAGTCTACCTCCTCAGTATAATACTGGAGTGTCCAACCTCAGATCTGTGATGTCCGACTCCCTGTCCCTCAACAAGACGTTCCCCGGTCACCCACCACTACCTGGCCACCCTCCGCACTCTCCTCTACTTAAACTCCACAATAAGCCAGCGATGCCCAAACCTCCACCGCCAACAGTCAAACCCCCGCTGCCTGCAGCCAAGTCCAAGCCGCCGGGAACCCCTATCCAGTAAGTCATTCAACACAGAATACTTAAGTGTCCTCTGGAATAACAGAAAAAGTCAATCTGGTTGAACCCAACTGACTAAGACACGTTTTCTCCCCAGAAGAGCATCTCCAGACGGCCAGAGCTTCCGCTCGCTAGGAGACGAGACGCCCACAGAGTTCAGGAGGAAACGAGACAAACACAGCGGAGGAGACGATTCTGACGACGACTACGAGAACGTAAGAGACGCTGAAGTGATGAGACAACTGACACTGCAGGCCTCTTAGTCGCTGTGTATAGACGTTGTCATGTTGACATGTTGATCTCAGACCAGGTGTACTGATTTTTTTCTGAGCACATTTCTCAATATCAAGATATTAATGACACCTATTAGAGCCAATATCACTGCTTCAATAAACACATTGTGTTTAGCCCAGTGGGCTACCTCCGGGTCTGAAAAGTGAAGCCAATGCTGAAGAGCCTTAAACCTGCATTCTTTCTAACAGCCAGCAGGGGGCGACTCCTCCGGTTGCAAAAAGAAGTCTGATTGTATAGAAGTCTATGAGAAAATGCGCCTACTTCTCTCTTGATTTATTACCTCAGTAAACATTGTAAACATGAGTTTATGGTCTCAATCGCTAGTTTCAAGTCTTCTTCAATACAGCATGATGTTCATTAAGTAAATTATGGTCTAATTTAGAGTCAAATAGACCATAAAGCAGGGGATGATTTAGGGCGTGGCTACCTTGTGATTGACAGGTCGCTACCACGGCGTTGTCTGGTCTGGGAGTTGTCCGTGTTTTCGTCTTACATCTTTAACCTTTTCACAGTCTGTTTTCAGCTCATGAAAGTTAATTATAACCTTTTTCGTCGCCTAAAAATGTCTTATTCAGCGTTCTGTTGTACTTAGCTCCACCGTTTTTAATCACTTCTGGTTGCAAAAACCAAGATGGCGACGGTTAAAATGCTGAACTCAAGGCTTCAAAACGGCAGTCCACAAACCGATGGATGACATCACAGTGACTATGTTCACTTCTTATATACAGTCTATGGTCTAACCAGGTGTTTCTGTTTGCAGGTGCAGCTGCCAGACTCTGTTTTCATTGATACGACTGAAACCAGCTTCATAGAAAAGTAAGACTGATACACTTTATTTTGTAATGTAGAAATAATAACTGAAATATTCCTTCAACATGCCACAGCTCTGCTGCTTTGCAGAGCATTTCTGCCCCCTGGTGCTTTATTTCATGCAATTACTTTATTGACATTATCTTCATTTCCTTTATTCATGAAGTGGTCATGTAGTAGTTGCTACATCTTTTCTTCCTTATTTGCAGCAGAAGTTCACTACAGTTCAAAAGAGACACACTTATGTGTGATGATGTGTCTCTATTGATAACCTGTGATGCTGTTTGTACCTGCAGGTTGTTCAAAGAGGGCCCCATCCCTCCACAGGACGGACTGTACTGCATCAGAAACTCAGGAACCAAAACATCAAAGGTAAAAAACAAAAAGCTGCTGTGACTTCAAAATGATAATAATAATAAAGTTTTCCTGTCCTCATACACAGTTAAAACACTTCAGATCTTATCATTAAATAAATAAAATCATGTTGTCCAGGTGCTGGTGGTGTGGGACATCAGTATATGCAAAGCCAGAAACTACCGACTGTTTGAAGAGGTAAGAGGCCTGCTGCTCTCTGTCAGATTTTAACTATATATATATCTATATATATATAGATATATATATATAGATATATATATATATACACACAGTTATGGTTAATTGTGTGTAGAAATTAGGCATAACAGCAATGTCCATTTAAAGTCTCCTGTTGACTGTGGGTGTTTTTGCCAGGAGGACCGCGTGTTTCTGGACTCTGAAGTCACCTTCCCTACTCTGGCAGCTGTGATCGAACACTACTACAGCCATCCTCTTCCTCACCACGGCTCGCTCTGCCTGCAGAAGCCCTACGCGAAGTACATCGGAGAGTCGGGGCTGTTGACACCCATCTCCGTCAGCGACGTGTGGAGATGAGCTCACTGTATTAGAACAGATCATACCTCTCACTGTTCAGTGTTGCTGCACCAGGACGCTTCATGTTAAACAGCAAGGACAGTAACATTTCCAGACTGCTAGGACACCAGAAGAAAAACCCCATTGGCAATCAACAGTTAATGGAACATTATTTAACGTACTTTAAGACAAACTACAGTCTTATTTTAACACAGCAAGCCTTCCAAACCTTCCTTGGTGCACTGAAAACATGGTTACTGTACATACACGTCAATTATTTAAGGAAGATTTTAGTCAGGACAAAGATAAACTTGTATTTTGTCCACAGAGGGGCGCTGTGACACCAAATGACAAAGAAAATCCATCCAGCTTCATGTGAGATCCTGGGAATCTTACCTGCAATTCCTTTGGGTGTGTCCTAATGTGCCCACACTTGCAGTCCCTGCTTGTGGGACGTATTTCATGCCAAAAGCATGTTGATGTTTATTAGAAGTCAGTGTGACACAGTGAGACCATCCCGACACTCATGACAATACACGGCTCAGTCGAGCTCACGTGGTTTTATTTATTTATTTTTTCACATAAAGGACAATTAAGAATCAACCATACAGTTGAATCATGTTATCTGTGTTATCTTTAGAAAAGGATTTCTTTAAATCGAAATTTTACAATGTCAGATATGTGCCATTATTCTAAATCTCATAAAGATGAATAGATTTGTGATATTAAAGAGGACCTATTGTGCTTTTTTCCTTAACTGTGTTATATAGTTTTGTGCATGTAAAAGCTCTGCAAAGCTATAAAGCCCAAATTCCCAGAAAGCCCAGAAACACTGCTCCTGAACTGCCTGAAATGCCTCACTCTAAGCCCCGCGTTATCTTCCATAACATGGTGATGTCACCAAGTAACACATTTGTATAATACCTGCCTAGCGGCTAGTTTGGCACAACCTCAAACAAAGCTAGTTAGAGCAGAGCTGGAGCAGAATCTGAAGAGTTTGGTTCAGTTGACCGATCACAACAGAGTAGGCCAGCTGACCAATCAGAGCAGACTGGGCTTTTTGGGAGGGAGGGACAGGAGCTCAAACAGAGCGTTTCAGACAGAGGGTGAAAAAAGGTGCTGCAGCACAGCCGGTATGAGAAAAATAAAGCATTTTTTGAACATTAAAGCATGTAAACATGTTCTAGTAGAAAACCCAAAACACAAGGATGCACCTGAAAATGAGCCTAATAGGTCCTCTTTAAGAGATAACCCTCTCAACTTTTCTATGTCTGTTGATAATTGGCAGTCTTTTGTGGGTGCATTACTGCCAACAACTGGACCGGTGTGAGATTGATGAATTGTGTGAGACACCTCTGAAGCTGTACTAGAGTAATGTGCAAGTGTGGGTTAAGTGAACTGCGTGATGATATTTCTCAGACATGGAACACACTTGCCTACTACCTGGTGGTGCATGGCAGGAGCTTAAGTGTTCAGGACCAATAGTGTGGGTATTGGGACAGACCCCGTTGTCTTTTATTGTCTCAGCGTGTGCCCCAAGACGACTCAAATCTGGCCAGTTTCAGGACCAAAGACGTGTCATCCCAAACAGACGCATACTGAAACCTCAAGGGCGGCAGCGTCTTTATATATATTTCACAAATCTTCAGCCTCTCGTCTAGACTTTGTACCCCTATTATCTCTGTGTAGTCAATGAGAAACATCTCACTTATTTAGTGCGCAGAACACATCCACCAAGTCTAAAAACTGCAATTGTGACTTATGCCTCCCAAGGACTTGTAACGCTTGAAAATGTTGTCCTTGGAGGGTAGAAAAGATCTCACTTATTAACAAGGAATAAAAGCAGACCACAACTGGTGCAAAATGTCAGACTGAACATTAAGAAATTCTCATTTTATTTCTTCTCAACTGCAAAAATGTTGACATTCTGCACTGACTTTAATGCTGTAAATCACTCTATATTTATATGTAAATGCTGTATGTACTGTAAAAATGTAAATATATTCTTTTCTACAGAAATATATGTTGTATATATATATAGTGTATAAAGGATTACTCAGAGCCTCCTGTTGTTTTGTCTTTTTTAATTTCTGTATCTAAGCTTCCTGAGTAGCGTCTGTGATGGAATTTCTGATACACAAGTTAACTTATAGGAAGGAAGAGGCCCTGGAGCTGTTGATGTCTTACATAGAAGGTTTATTGAAGCTTGATCAAGGAGCAATTGTCAGGTCTCCACCATTGAGGTGCTCTCTGCGTGAAGGCCTCACAACTCTGCCCTTCCTCCCTGGTGCTCAGTGTCTTACCCTTATGTTTTGACTTACTCCATTCCTCTGGCATCTCTGACCCTGGTTGCCCCAGCGACTGGCTCTATGATCCCTACTACAGACGCAGCTGTACAGATAACGGCGGCTCCCCTAGACAGGACTCCAACTCAATAATGTCAACAGAGGGACACTCTGACCTCCTGACCAAGAAGAGAGGAATTAATAGAAAATTCCATCACAGCATCATAGCGCGCACCTCACACTACTAGTAACTCACCCAATGTAAAAAAAAAAAAAAGAAAAAGAAGAAGAAGATAAATAGATTATTATTTTGGTTTATAATTAAACTGTACTTTTTTTTATTAATCAATTATTCGTTTAATCCAAAAAATGTCAGAAGGTTCACTTCAAAAACAGCCCAAAGATATTTAATTTACAAATTTACAATCCTCACATTTAAGAAGATGGAACCAGATAATTTTTGCTTGATAAACGATTTGATTTGTCAAAATAGTTTATAATAATGATAAAATAATTTCCAGTTGATTGACTAATCAATTATTCGGCAAATTGTTTCAACACTAAATGGATTGAAGTGAAGTTTCATTTCCTGACTCTGATATTTAGGAACTTTTAATATAATTTTCTGTCTGTATTATGTATTTATATACATACTTGATCGGCTACCTTTTTGATGAATTCAGTGTTTTCTTCTCCCTGACGCTTGGCCATTGTTCTGTCAGTAAAAGTAGCAATACTGCAGTGTAAAAATACTTTGTAATAAAAAAGTAAATAAAAGTCCTGCGTTCAAAATCTTACTTAAGTAAAAGTTCAAAAGTATTAACATCAAAATATACTTAAAGTATCAAAAGTAAACATACTCATCATGCAGAATGGCCCATTTCAGATTTTGAATTGAATTATAATTAGTGATGCATTAACCTGTGGTAATACATCATAATGTTTTTTGATTGTCTATGAATAATCTGAATATCTAGTCACTAAAGCTGTCAAATAAATGCAGTGGAGTAAAAAGTACAATATTTGCTTTCAAAATGGAGTGGAATAAAAGTATAAAGTAACATAAAATGTTGCTCAAGTAAAGTACAAGTACCACATAATTGCACTTAAGTACAGTACTTGAGTAAATGTACTTAGTTACTTTCCACCACTGGACTACAGTCATTGTACTTTCCCACTTATTGCAGAATAACATGTACTTTCATCATTTCTGTGGTCAATCCTGAGGCGGCTGCTGCAGCTAAATATTAAAAATGTTTTTACTAAATCAACCTGGAGTCTGTGTGAAACAGCAAAACCGAGTGATATGTAGAAATCTCTCTGGAGGTCTGGACAAATGGACATTAAGGATTCCATGGTTGCCATGGTTTCCCTTCAGGTGCATCATTTATAGAACAGCATTATTTAAACATACACATGAACCTCTAACCGCAGAAAAGTTTGATCACAAGTTTCACTCGACAGTGCCTCAACTGAGGATTTCTTGCATCCTGATAAAGACTAAAGACTCTCAGAGGCTGACGACAGCAACACAACCAACTTCCATCATGGAAAATGTGAGATTTGAACACTTTTAAAGTTTGTGCATGGGAGAAGTTTTGCTTTCAGAGTTTTCAGGCAGAAAGATTTTATCTTAACCAAAAACATTATTTTTTTCTAAACCAAACTAAAACATAAGGAGATTTCTGAAGGTAAATTTCTCCCATGTGAGGTGTTTTCTGTGTGTTTTGCAGTCAAGGCTTTCAGAGCCCTTATGATACATTGTTAACAGACTCTGGGGTCACATGTTAGGCCTACACAAAATATACTGACACGGAAATCAGTTGTTATTATATTAAAAGCCTATTAATAGATTATAAGGAAACCTGTAGCGGATTAATTAATTTATTTATAACCTGACCTTGATGCCCTCTCCTGAAGAAGGCCCCTGTGTACAAAAAGAAAGAAAAAAAAGACCTTAATTATTTCAATATTGTGCTGAAATTTAGCATATTCCTTAATTAAAATAGGCCTATTTATTCAGGTTACCACAGCAAATCTGGGGTCAGGTAATATTTCAGCAAAAATAGACCGAGCAGCAAAAACTCTGACCCTTTTATGGGGATATCCCTTACAATAAAGTCACACGTAAAAACCATATGTGACTTTATTATATTTTTCCATGTTCAAATTTTAGTTTGCATGTGAAAATGTGTAAAAAGTGAAGTTATACTTTGATGGTGATGGCAACAATAGCATACATGCCAGTATCTTTGTTAAAGTGAATCAGCTAGTGATGAATACATGAATCATACATCAATAATAGCCTCATTTTACACATGATCCATGATGATGGAGATACAGATAATATAAATGTGTGGCAAAAATAGCATAAATATTTCATGTTTTCAGTGGAGCTTGTATGTTATTAAGAAGAGCCAATAAGCTCCCCCTGGCTCCCCTGTAGGCCGCGTCTTGAGAGTAATCTCATTTTCTAGAGGAAAGTTGAATTTTTGCAGAAAATCAGAATGAAGTTCACATTGTGCAGTTGAATTTCTCATTCTAACATGAGTGTGTGTTGTTGCAGTGTGCTGAGCTGATCGCCCTGCAGGATCACGACTACTGCAAAAGAAAAAGAGTCTCCAAACGCCGGGTAGAGAGAGCAGAATGTCCGTGCTGCAGAGACGACCAGGTCGGACATTTGATTTTCATATTTTGGATAGAAAAATTTCCTAAATTGTTCACAATGTAATCCTCAAGATCTTCTGCAGCGCATCTGATGTGTTTTTCTGTTGTGAGTTAACTGACATCCTCTCGTGTGTTGTTGACCTTCAGGTGCGCCACCACTCTGCTCCCACTGCCAACCCTCCCCAGAAGAGGAAGCGAACCTCCGTGTCTTGTCCTTCTTCTGAACATCCAGAGGTGGTGAATCGTCTTCCCAGTCCTCAGCCCTCCTCCTCAGCTGCTGACGTGCCTGGGTTGCTGGATTTGGTCCCAACATCTCGTGCGACCATTCCACCTGACGAGCTGCCGCTGGTCTCCAAAGTGTCCCTCAGCCCCCAGTCCTCCTCCGCTCCACTGCTCCATGACGACGACCCCGTTAGGATCCACAACCACTCTGTGGAAGACTACCAGAAGATCTACCATGAAGTGGTAGACCATATGCTTCAGTATGTCTTCAATAATTGCTACAGAACAATCCATCACTGATTTGACTGACTTTTTTTCCATTTTTAATCACATGAATCATTATGATTAAATGTCTGTTTTTTTCGTCTTTCACAGTTACAAGAGTGGCCGGGTTCGTCCGTACAGTCTGGAGCTTGGACGTCGTATAAAGCAGAAGCTGTGGGAGCGACTGAATCGTCCCTCATTCACGTCCTCAGTCAGTGAAGACGGGCTGGTGAGTGTGGACGCATCATACGGGGTTGGAATCTATCCTCCCCAGTATGATGTGGACACTTTGGGAGAACCAAAGCCATGACATGGCATGACATGGCTTGACATGTGACAGTTCAATAAGATGAACTCTGTAAATAATATTGTGATTTCAGGAAATGTGTAAATAATATTGTATTTTTAAGTGATCTGTTAATAATATTGTATTTTTAAGTAGTCGATCCTCCACCAACAGCCTGTTCCAGCAGCTACAGACCTAAACTCTGCCTTTATACTAAAGCAGCCATCTGCTGTCCTACTGTAGCCTCCACCTGCAGACAGTTGGAGACCCATGCTCCACCTAAAACCTCTTCTGGTCATATTCCACCGTCTCCTTCTCCGCCTCTAACAGCTAAACCAAAAAAATGTCCATCTGCAACTTCTGTCAACCTCCATCTGTAGCCTCTGCCAGTAATCTGCAGCTGCTGCCTCCACCTGCAGATTCTGGCAGACAGCTTCAACGTGAACCTCCAACAAAAGCCTCTGCCATCGACCTACAGCCGCCAACTCCACCTGTAGCCTCTGCCAGCAACCTGCAACAGCCTCCACCTGCAGATTCTGGCAGACAGCTGCAGCGCGAACCTCCACTTACAGCCTCATCCATCAACCTACAGCCGCTGCCTCCACTTGCAGCCTCTGCCAGAAATCTGCAGCTGCCTCCACCTGCAGATTCTGGCAGACAGCTGCAGCGCAAACCTCCACCTACAGCCTCTGCCTCCACCTGTAGCCACTGCCAACAACCTGCAGCCGCCTCCACCTGTAGATTCTGGCAGACAGCTGCAGCGCAAACCTCCACCTACAGCCTCTGCCAGCAACCTGCAGCCGCCTCCACCTGCAGATTCTGGCAGACAGCTGCAGGCCTAACCTCCACCCTACAGTATAGTCTTTTACAGGAACCTGCACGACCGCCTCTACCTGAAGATTCAGACAAAGTGCTGCAGCTCGAACCTCCACCTCCAGACTCTCCCAGCATCCTGCAGCCTCCGCCTGTCATCCAGAGAGCACTTAAAACATCCTGAAGATGGTAAGACACACATTTTAAACATTTGCTAGGTGAATAGAAATGCATTTCATGCATCCTTATTCATAACTAAAACACAAATTCCCTCTTCAACATTTACAGAGAAATTGAGCTTTATTCATCATGAATGGAAGTGAGAAGATTATCTGCATACTGATGATGCCGAGGAGGAACTATCCAATTTCCCAGTAAAGACCTAAGTAGCAGAGCAGAGGCCAGGGACACTCTCAGTATGGTAAATATAACATTTTAGATAACATGCAAATAGATAACTATGTAATATTTCTACTATTGACCCTGACTGTAATGGGATTTTGTAATGGTGGTTTGGAGCTGTATGATATTTTCACCTGACACATTTTCTTTGTGGTATTTTTTCAGGCCCTGGTGGACTTCACGGACATCCTGGAAGAGGATCCCTCCTCTGTTGCTCTTCCTGAGACTTCTCCCATTTTTTTCCCTTTTAAAAGGTTTTTTTGGGGAGGAGTTTTTCCTCATCTGATGAGAAGGTCGTACTGTAAAGGACAGAGTATCCTGTACAGACGTCCTGGAAGAGGATCCCTCCTCTGGTTCTCTTTCTGACGCTTCTTCCATGTTTTTCCCTGTTAAAAGGTTTTTTTGGGGGGGAGTTCTAAGATAATTCCTTCTACGAGAGCTGTGCATCAGAGATGCTTGTTCCTCCTCCTCATCCTCCATGTTCACCTCCAACTGGTGCTCTTCTCATAGCTCAATAAAAATCCATCAATCTTTACATTTATCAGATCACTCATTTGAGTCCACAGGAATTAGTATAAGTGTTTGTTTGACATCTTTTTGTAATTTTGACCGAACTCATCAAATCTAGTTATTTAGAAAGGTTGTTAGCACACATCCCAGCATGCATTGTGTTTGGGTTAAATTTCTCCAGAGAACCTTGTGTTTACTAATTTGGGGAAGGTTATAATGGAGAGTTGTTACGTATTGTTTTCCACACAGCTTTTTAAAGATATGTGATAAAGTATTGATCTTTATTGAAGGTAAGGTTTCATCAGTGAGGAGGTTTTAGGAAAATTATAAAGATGCTGATCAGCCTTCCATTTTAATTTTTTGTTTAAATGGTTATGACATATTTTTAAGAAAGAAGAAGTGTCGACTGCTTTTCACAGTAAATTCTGACTAGTAGGTTTTAAATGAGATCCTTATTTATGTCGAGTTTTATTGAGTATTATATCTGTGTTGAAAAAAGATGTAGCTCACACTGGGCTTCAGATGCCTCTTTTGAACTTGAAATAATGTGTATTCGGTACGATATGACAATAGAATAGAAATAATTTAGTTTTTCGTTTGTATGGCACATTTTAGGCAAACATTTTACTGGTGTCCAATAGTCGCTTTCAGTCCAAAATGGCGGAAGCGCATATCTTTGCTGCTGGGCGTTGATGTTGCAATGGAACCAAACAATTGACTTTTCTTCTTGGCAATATACGTTCTTTGTTAGCGGCTAGTTTGGCGCACTTTCAAACAAAGCTAGTTAGAGCCGTACCTGGAGCGGAGTCCGAAGAGTTTGGTTCAGTTGACCAATCACAACAGGAGGAGCTCAAACAGAGCGTTTCAGACAGAGGGTGATAAGAGGTGCTGCAGCACAGCCGGTATGAGAAAAAGAAAGCGTTTTTTGAACATTAAAGCATGTAAACATGTTCTAGTAGAAACCCCAAATACAAGTATGCACCTGGAAATGAGCATAATAGGTCCTCTTTAAGTGAAATACATTCAATGTTGTGTTTCACAGCTCATTTTGGACTAGATGAATCATTCGGGTGTTGTATTAAGATACAACAGAACCTTCTCTCCCTTCTCTGTCGCTTTATTTAAGGGCTAAGCAGAGAAAGAAATAATCCTAGAGTGGACTATACCAGCCCTCCTTCACAGAGAGATAAAGAAGCCCCCCCCCTTTGGCAACAAACATCTTCAGAAACCTGGCCCAGATCTGGGCATGATTAAATATCTGCTTCCAGCCAGTGGTGAGAGTCCCCACAGCGTCTTGGTAAGATGAGGATAAAGCTGTTTGGTCAAAGGAAGTGTTGATATCTGTAGGCTGTGTGCAATTCTCTGCCGTATAAGTGTCACTTCTCTGCTGGATTTTAACATGATGAGATGAAAATGGAAAAACCCTGCCGGGGCCTGGTTTTTATAAACCATCTGGAGTTCCTTCAGTTATTTCTCCCTTTTTGTTCTTGATGAATCTCTGTTTTAGCTTGTTTTCATGTGACTATAAAGCTGCTGTTTCATTGCACTGCTGGACGCTTACTTAACATTTCTCCCTGCTGTCCTGCTGTGAGCCGCTCCACATGGGCAAGCATTTTAAAATGAAATGTGCCAGAGTGATTACGCTTAAAGCCTTAAAGGATACCTTTGGTATTTTTCAACATGGACCCTATTTTTCAATGTGTTTGTGTCTAACTGACTAATAGCGACAACAGTTTCTGAAATTGGTCCAGTATTGAGGGAGAGCGCTGCAGACGGCAGCTGCTCACATGCTGCCATATGGTGCCATTGGGGCAAGCTGGCACCATCATTTATGTCCACTAAAAGTGTGTGTTTTTGCTACAACAGGCTCCGATTGGTATAATGTTTTACTGATCAACAGTCGAATCACATTTTTTCTTCGACGAGAAAATAAAAAAACTTATTGTTTCTTCAAAGCTCTAATCCTTTCTGGTAGTTATAGAGTTGATTATCAAGTGAAATAAGGAGAGCTAATGGATTTAGATTTTTGGAGTCATCTTCACTAATCAGGTCCCTGCTGGTGAGCCTGCAAATAATGATTTTCCACAGTATTTCATAAGAGACTGGATTTACAACCGTTAGATCTTAGTGTGTGTTTGGGGTGAGATACTGACAGTCAGAGTGAAACGGAGACACTTCCTCATACAGAATTGTACAGTGGTTTGCGTGTGTTTTTTTTTTTCAGGGAATGTAAAAAATCTGGGACAGAATGAGCCTTGGGGTGTATCAGCAGCCATCAGCCATCACTGAAGATGAGGCTCAGTCCTCTGATAAGAGCTGATGGGAGCCTATGAAACCTGGCATCACGCAGCCCTCTGGAAAATCCACAGGCCCGATGATCAAAATGGGGAGAAATAGCTTCAGACAGACAGAGGGAAGAAAATGTAAGAGATGTAAGATTTGGCATTCAGTCTTTGAAAAATGAGACATCTGCTCTTACAAAATGATCGGCAATAAAAACCCAAACTAAACATATGGTACTTTTGAACTGATAGCTATATTCTTAATTCTTTGGTTGTGAAAATGATGACACATTTGATCTTCTGTAATTTTGACATATTGAATGATGAGCATCAGGATATTTGGATACCTGATGAAGAACATGTCTGTGCTATATTCACTTTGATGAATAATAGAATAAGATTCAATCAGCCTCACTGGAATATATGTTTAATTCACAAATCAAATGTCAGAGAAGCCTTTAGTATGGAGAGCACACATGGGTACAGTCTCCACCAAAAAAACGTAAACTCTGCTTACAAATTGCGCCATAAAGTAGGGAGGAGGTAGACACAGTGTCTGTGATGTTGTCATCCATGCTTATTCTGTAGATGAAGCATCTCCAAGGTCTTCAGCTTATACCATACAGCCCGAGCCTCCTTACACAAAGTGTGTCAGTAGGTCAGAGAATCTTGGGAAATGTAGGCTATAGAAAATGTAATGTGACATTGTCCAGTAACACTTCTGGTCACAGTGGCCGCTGTTCAGCAAATACACTCACTTAGATTTAAATTGTGGATTTTTTCAGTTTAGAAAGGAGCTAAAGTCATTAACCATTTGAGACCCACAACAGACCAGTTTTTGTCTTTTTTTAGGTGGGTACAGGGGGTCTTTAGGGGAAGATAGCAGGTCAACAGTAGATGTCACATAGAAGTGGTGTACATTATTTGAAAGCTGGGAACCTGAAGATAAATTTGAGATGCAGCTCAGCACTGTATGTCAATTTGTTTTAGTCATAAATAAAAAAATAAACATGAATAAATTAATGAATTAATTGAAATTATAAATATAAAATAAATGGTGAAAGTATATAAGGGTTTAACGCGTTGTGATGGAAGTATATGATTTCCATTCCCATGCTCTATTATGTCTCAGAAGTTGCTGCAGCAATTTTGGGGTTAATACCATTTGTTACACTTTGGTGTTAAATTTAACCATTTTTTTACCACTCGAGAATTGATAAAAATCCCTCAATCAATAATCAATAATCCCTCCAAAATACCACAATAAGACAGAGGAACAAGACTTGAGGAACACCATTAAAAAGCCATGCTGTGATTTGGAATCAACACCTCTTGACATTTGGAGATTTCTGCAAGAACTGAATTTTTCTGCAATTAGATGGTGAGTACTTCTTTTCTGGAAACTGCTCAGAAAGCCCCTTATTGTTAATCTACCTAGGAAAGCCAATTTATGTAATTCAAAGACTGTTTAGGGACCCCAGTATGCAGAAATATTCAAACACAAAAAATAACACATTTATACTATATTCAAAAAAATTGCATGTGATTATCAGAAAGTGGGCTCCAGAACCCATTTTCATTCACATATGTTGAGGTCAGAGGTCAAGGGACTCCTATCTATCTATCTATCTATCTATCTAAAGTTATTATTACAAAAACTGGTGGTAAATGTAGAGCAGTTTGCACCAGTGCTGCAGCTACCGATACTTTACTTAATCATCAAAATCATTATAATTGGGGTTCGTGGTCTAATTAATGTCAGTTTAAAGTTAAAATTGGTTAATTGTTTTTAATTGGCTCGACTAATCAATTGACTACTGGTTTCAGCACTAACTTACATCCTTAAATTTAATTTGCTTAATTAAATAATCAGATTTCTGTATGCAAATAAACTCTACATTATCAGTTTATTATTATTCCATGTGGATAGTGAAGGGTTAACAATGTTCCAAGACGTACTGAAGGAGGAAAAAAAAAAAGAAAAACCCTCCTCAGCTGTGACGGGCTCTCTGCGTGTGTGTATAGTACAGCACCACTCACCACCAAACCGGTTACCGGGAGCCGCTCGTTACCGTCAACTTTTAGCGAAATGGATTTCAGCTCGAGAGAGGAGTGAACGGCCCCCTCCACGGCGCGCGGTTGTAGATCAATCAAAAGGGGCGCGTGGTCTGCTGTTCTGACGTTCCGCCTCCTCTCAGTTCCATTCCATTCTTTTTCAGTTGTGTGTGTGCAGCGCGTGCTGCTGGTGTGAAGCAGGGAGCCAGCGCGAGCCAGCAGGAAGGAAAGGAACGGCAAACCCGCGAGCGCTCAGCAGCTAGCAAACCGTCCACTGCTTGAGAGAGATGGTCACGTCCACACCGGGGTTCCTCCTGCTGCTGCCGCTGCTAATATGTCTCCAGCACTGCACTGTTAACGTCCACAGTAAGTGTGTTTTTCTCGCTTAATAATGTGTGTTTGTGTGTTGGGAAAACACGCACCGTGTCCCGTGGAGGAGGTTTAGCTATAGCCGAGGAGCTGTACACCTGTCTCGGCTCCTCCTTGACGGAATGTCCGTGCGTCGTCGACTCTACACCTTGGAGCTTAGCAACGAAATTCAAAAAATAACGTCTTTTAGCGGCTGGAAAAGAGCCGTTTTATTGCTTTGTGTGTGCTTGAATTGTGTTTATAAGCGTCTTTTAATCGTTTAGCTTGAGTGTTTTAGCTCAGTATGGAAATAAAAAGAGGGGGGGATGGATGGAGAGAGAGAAGAGAGGTTGGTTAAGCTAGCCGAGGAGCTGTACACCTGTCTCGGCTTCTTCTCCTTGACGGAATGTCCGTGCTCCGTCGACTCTACACCTTGGAGCTTAGCAACGAAATTCAAAAAAATAACGGCTGTAAAAGAGACGTTAAACGGCTTGAATTGAAAAGCAACGTCTTCTAAGTCCATTTTAGCTTGAGTGTTTTAGCTCAATATCTTGTCTCTGGGATTAAATAAAAGGGGGGATGGATGGAGAGGAGATGAGAGAGGAGGCCTGTGTGGTTTCACAGCAACTGCCTCGTCGCTTTACTCATTCACGGCCAATTAGCCCTGCGGTCAATTAAATTTCACCACGCGAATAAATAAAACCCCTCTTTGCTTTGCTCCTCCTTGTGTTACTGTGAGTCTGTGTCCGTGCGTGTCTTCCTGCCTTCACCACCACCACCACCCCCAGCGAGCGAGCTTGGTAATTTATTTATTTATTCCTGAAGTGGGAAGCCGACAGAGAGGAGAAGAGAGGAGAAAGAGAAGGGGGTTACAGTGGATTTGATATGGAGCGATGAGACAACAGTAGGCAGTATAGGAAGCAGTAAACCCAGTATAAGGGAGCATGCAGCTGAGGGTGAGGAGGGTAAAGGAGGATTGACCGCGGTGATTACCAGGTGATCCCAATGAGGGCATGATTATGAGAAGCGAGTGGCCAAGGTTAAGTTATTATTAACAACTGGGGGTAATTGTAGAGCAGTTTGCACCAGTGCTGCAGCTATTGATACTTTTCCATTAGCCTTTAATCACAAATAATGACAGAAATTGAATCCCAAACTACTCTGATTTGTGTCTGTAAAGGGGAGACTCGTGGGTACCCATAGAACCCATTTTCATTCACATATCTTGAGGTCAGAGGTCAAGGGACCCCTTTTGACTAAGGCCATGCCAGTTTTTCCTGGCCAAAATTTAGTTAAAGTTTGGATCTTTCTATCTCTCTCTCTCTATTCAATTTCAATTCAAATGGCTTTATTGGCATGACGTAATACTGTACATATTGCCAAAGCATATTCAAATGATGAAAATTTACAATAGTTTAATCTATCTATCTATCTATCTATCTATCTATCTATCTATCTATCTATCTATCTATCTATCTAATAATTGAGAAGTGAGTGGCCAGGGTTAAGTTATTATTACCAACTGGGTTTAATTGTATAGCAGTTTGCTCCAGTGCTGCTGCAGCTATTGATACTTTCCATTATCCTTTAATCACAAATAACAACAGATGATTGATGATTAGTCTATAAATTGAGTGAAATGACATGAAATGTAATCCCAAGCTGCTTTGATAGTAAAATAATCAAGGTAGCATTGTTAATTTGGCTTAATATCCTTTGGTTTTTTGTCTGTAAAGGGGAGACTCGTGGGTACCCGTAGAACCAATTTTCATTCACATATCTTGAGGTCAGAGTTCAAGGGACCCTGGTATCTATCTATCTATCTATCTATCTATCTATCTATCTATCTATCTATCTATCTTTTTCCATTGTCCTTTTAATCACAAATAACAGCAGATGATTGATGATTAGTCTATAAATTGAGTGGAATGACTCTTTGGATTTGTCTTTAAAGGGGAGACTCATGGGTGCCCATATAACCTGTTTTCATTCACATATCTTGAGGTCAGAGGTCAACGGACCCCTTTGAAAATGGCCATGCCAGTTTTTCCTCGCCTGAATTTAGTGAAAGTTTGGAGTAATTGATCTACCTATCTATCTAATGTCATTATAATAATTATGAGAAGTGAGTGGCCAGGGTTAAGTTATTATTACCTACTGGTGGTAATTGTAGAGCAGTCTGCACCAGTGCTGCGGCTATTGATACTTTACTTAATCATCAAAATTGGGGTCTGTGGTCTAATTTGTCAGTTTAAGTGTCTTTGACGTGGAAAAGTTTGAACCACTGCACTATATATGACTAATCGTTGGTGCAGCCCTACAGATATCTTCACATTTGAGAACTTGGAAGCAGCAAATGTTTGGTGTTTTAGCTTGATGATTAATTACAAAGTTATTTATTAAAATTGTTTTTAATTGGATCAACTAATCAATTGACTACTGGTTTCAGCACTAACTCACATCCTTAAACTTAATTTGCTTAATTAAATAATCAGATATCAGCCTGGCATTTTGCCCTCATCCAGGACTATTTATCGCTCAGTGAAAAAGTTGTGGTTTGTAGTTGATGTCATTTGAAGAAGCCTTGCTTGGTCAAGTTAAATCCTGATTTTTAGTTACTTTACAATCACTTAATGTAATTTTTCCCTTTCTTATGGTTTGCTAAAACGATTGGCTGCAATCATCTAATGAGTTTATTATTACCGTAACTCATTTTATGGGCTGTTCAGTTTCTCTTTCTCTTGGCGATAGAATTGCAGGTCCATGATACATAGTATGACAGTCCTGGGTCAAACCTAGCTGCTGACATTGTGGGGCTTCCTTTCTGTACCCAGGTACATAGAATATGTATGCACATAACTTTGGCATAGTATTTATGCAGTCACTAATCATTTCAGCAGTAGTTTGCACGCAGGCTAAATTATAAAACAGCTCAGAGAGGCAGAGAGCTGTGTTTGGCTGCTTGTGCTTGCACAGATCTCTGTCTCTTACCTCCTACCTACTGTGAAAAATGTCCTTTAGAGGAAACAGTGAATCAAAACTAGTGCTTGTAATGTGCACACACTAGCATACACCCA
>CAKAOH010038598.1:0-11659 GCA_916701665.1 Sebastiscus tertius | reverse complement strand
AGCCCTACAGATATCTTCACATTTGAGAACTTGGAAGCAGCAAATGTTTGGTGTTTTAGCTTGATGATTAATTACAAAGTTATTTATTAAAATTGTTTTTAATTGGATCAACTAATCAATTGACTACTGGTTTCAGCACTAACTCACATCCTTAAACTTAATTTGCTTAATTAAATAATCAGATATCAGCCTGGCATTTTGCCCTCATCCAGGACTATTTATCGCTCAGTGAAAAAGTTGTGGTTTGTAGTTGATGTCATTTGAAGAAGCCTTGCTTGGTCAAGTTAAATCCTGATTTTTAGTTACTTTACAATCACTTAATGTAATTTTTCCCTTTCTTATGGTTTGCTAAAACGATTGGCTGCAATCATCTAATGAGTTTATTATTACCGTAAATATGCACATAACTTTGGCATAGTATTTATGCAGTCACTAATCATTTCAGCAGTAGTTTGCACGCAGGCTAAATTATAAAACAGCTCAGAGAGGCAGAGAGCTGTGTTTGGCTGCTTGTGCTTGCACAGATCTCTGTCTCTTACCTCCTACCTACTGTGAAAAATGTCCTTTAGAGGAAACAGTGAATCAAAACTAGTGCTTGTAATGTGCACACACTAGCATACACCCACCACCTCCTCCTCATTCTCTGCTCCAAACCAAACCCAAACACACACGTACACACACACACAGATTGAGATTGTGTGAGCCTATTTGAACAAGACGTAACGCAAATTAGATGGCGGCAAGAGCAGCAGCAGCAGCAGCAACGCTGGCCTGATTTAAAATGGATGTATTTTTTTCTCCACGGTTACTGTGATACCATGCTAGACCCAGATCCTAAGCTACATGAGAGGGGGGGGGGGCTGTGTGGGGGTGCGCTTGTTTCTTGAAGTGGGCGGAGTGGTGGACAGGGGGAGGAGGAGGAGTACACTGCAACCATTTCTGTTACTGGGGAAAATTGCATTACCGTGACCTCCAGTGTGACAGCATTTCTATAGCGCACAATGATCTACTATTTTGGGAGGTAGACGGTTCATTGCAGCTCCACGCCTGTTGAATCTATAGTTTCAAGCACACGGGGAGTACTAGCAGGTGAATAATTCTCATGTGAAATAATCTGCGATATCAAATTTGCGCCTTCAGTTAATATCAAGATAATTGGCTTTTCAAGTCAATATAGACCTTTGATCAATACATTTGTATGCATAACAGTGACTTGAACATTTAAGACTGTGTTCTAGCATCACTGTCAGGAAAAAAGTAGGGCTGTCAATCGATTCAAATATTTAATCGCATGATTGTCCATAGTTTATCGCGATTAATCGCAAATTAATTACACATTTTTTTTTTATCCGTTCAGAATGTACCTTAAAGGGAGATTTGTCAAGTATTTAATAATCTTATCAACATGGGAGTGGACAAATATGCTTGCTTTATGCAAATGTGTATATATATTTATTATTGGAAACACTCACAGGTACTGCATTTAGCATAAAAAAATATGCTCAAATCATAAACATGGCAAACAACAGCTGTCAGTGTGCTGACTTGACTATGACTTGCCCCAAACTGCATGTGATTATCAAAGTGGGCATGTCTGTAAAGGGGAAAATTTAATGCAAGTTTTGAGTGTTATTTAGCTGAGCCTGTTACAACCTTAAACTCGCAAGTTGCGTTTGTGTTAAAGAAGTTAGTGACGTTAAAACAAATTTGCGTTAACTTATTTATGCATTCTTATGGCACGCTAAATGGCTTGTGAATTACCATGGCATTTATAAACCTTTTCGTGCGAATGGGCTGAATATACAAGCCTGTTTTCTATATAATTCTGGATTCACAAAATAATTTTTCTCACGTTTTTGTGGTTTGAACTTTCTAAATGCAGCCACAGGAGACATATTGCTGTATCTAGCTCCCCAAAATCTTTTAATCATGTGTTCTTAGTCATCATGAACTAATCTTGCAACAATTTATGTAAAACGACAACAAAAAAAGCACACAAAGAAGGATTTTGAAGGCTTTTTGCAAGACAAAGTGGTGAAAGCTTCCTCAGTCCTTTTTATTATGTGGTAACGGCGCACAGTTTGGTGAGTTCCGACTTTAAATGTCAGCTAAAAATTGAGTCTGACACTGCAGGGAAAAGGAGAATACTCTTGTACGGGTTTATATACTTCAGGTTACTATTGAAGTCTGTTGTTGTGCTGATTGGATCAAAGTGCAGGGTGTGCAGTTTTCCAGACAGCAAGTCAATGGGTTTGTGTAGAGACACTAGGATAGTAACCCCAGAGAATACACCCTTAAAGAAACGAAACACAGGAATATATCATTTTCTGCAGCTTGGGTTCTTTGTTACAGTGGATTTGCATGTTGCACCCTGTTTACTACATCTCACATTTACTTTACAGCAAACCACTTTGCAAACCGTGCTGTTGTATTAGATTTATAGATGTATTTTTCAGTACAGGGTGTCACCCAGGAAATTACTTAGTAGAGGTGTTAAATGCCCTGAAAGTGCCAAAGTGACATTAACATCATTAGGTAATGCTAAACAGTCTTGAGTCAGTCGCAACTTAACCCTCTGAGACACACAATAGACCCGTTTTGTTTATTTTTATGGGGTTACAGAGGGTCTTCAGGGGGAGATAGCAGGTCAACAGTAGATATCACATAGAAGTGGTGTACCTGAAAATTAATTTGAGATGCAGAGCATCAGCTCTGTGTGTCAAGTTATTCTAGTCATAAATCAGAAATAAACATTCATTAATTCATTCATTAATAATTCATTAATTAAAAAAAAAATGTTTACTGTATGAGAGCTTAGAACATGATGATATAACTATATGATGGTCATTCTCATGCTCTGTCTCATAAGTTTAACATTTGAGAACTGGCTTTAGTTAAATGCAAAAAAGTGTTGTAAAAAAACACATTTGAAGTAAGTTAACAAAGTATAGCTTAGGTATTGGTCCCAAAACTCTGGTAACGTATTAGCACAGCTCTATAGCTGTCCTTGTGAATTACGAAACATGGGTGAACACTGATGGATGGACTCAGAGAAATGAACTGCTGAAAAGCTGACTGATATTCGTTTCATCAGAATACCCTGCTGTACCTTTTACGATACTCACGTCGTTCATATGGTGATTTGTTTTTGATCAACGGAGGACTAAGCAGTCACTGGGCGCCTGAGGCTCTCTTTATATCATCATTATCGCTTCTGCTCCGTCAGCATTAAATGTTCGTCAGCAGTGAGCAGTCGGTCCGGCTGATGCAATGAGTCAGGACTTTTGCATTTGATATGAACTTTTTCCCTCATGATGACTGGTGTGTTTACTTCTAATATATTTTAGAGTTTGCACTTTTTCAACACAACTGGAGTGAGTGGTTTAAAAGTAAATACTGTGAAAGGTCACACCAATCTGAATGGGTAATTTTGTCATGAAATTACTGTGTAAGTAATTTGTAGAAAAGAGTGCTGCAGGGATGACGTGTTTGTTTAGGCAAACCAGGAAGTTAGCCTCGCCCTGGTTCTCTGGACAAAAAGCCAATGGGGGTTTTACATTTTGATAATTGCAGAAAATAAGCATATAATGTCACTTTTTACATAAATTTTTTGTTCTCTAGGTTAAGGGTTTCAATTGTGGCATATAAGTGAAATGTAGATTGCCTCTGTAGTAGGTCATTGAGCTGCTTCCTAGTGTTTCTGGCACCATGGCAAACTTTGTCTGAAAATGACAAGATATACCAAATTTTTAAATTGGCCCAGTACATCTGGAACGTCTAGATCACGGTACAATCATAACAAGGTGCTGGACAAGGTCCAAATTGCATTAACAGTGGGATACTCTGATCAAAAGCTTGCAAAACTGTACTTCAGTTCAATTAATGCAACATTTTTGTCTGGCAATGATTTTAACATTTCAGTGAATTCCCAGAGCACCTCTGAGCTCAACCCACTGTATGCATGGCAGCGAGCCTCTCAAAGCACTTTATTTAATGAGTTTTTTTCTTTTTTTTGTTTTCCTGATAATCTGAATCATCCAAAAAAGAAGGAAGTTTTAAGTCATTCCTTGACTCATTTGTCTGTTTCCTCTTTCCCCAGGAAGTGTCTTGATCATGGTCAGATGTTTTTGTTTTTTTTCTCCAATCATTTATAAAACATCTTGATGTTAGTAAAGTTTAGAAGGAGATCTTGTGGTTGGAGGAATCTGTATTTTTGGCTTATTTTCAGGGTCTGAAATTAAGTTTTTTTTTCCTTACCTGCCGTTGTTACAGTTTACTGAACATTTCTACTGGCCGCCCAATGTTTCTGCCACTTGGGAAATCTAGCCTATGTACAACGCTGTAGAATAGTAAACTGTTGTAACAGAGAAGTATAAATATGGAATATATCATGTAACCTTAATCTTGGAGTTATGAATAAAGGGCAGGCAGTAGGCAGTCAGCCATCTTTAGCTGCAACTTTCTTACTGAGGAGCTGTGGAGGTGAGACGCTTGTTTCGTGTCCCTATTATCTGTCTGTATGTCAGTGGTTCTTTGTTTGATGGGTTGATGTGCTCATTTTCCTCTGATTAAAATGCAGGTAGGAACGCTGTGATCCATTATGCTTTGATTGTGGTGATTGAAATGATAATGTGGATGAAAGGTCAGCGTACTCTCTATTCTCTAACATGACTGTGGTGTACAGCTGGCGTAGTCTTGGTTGAATGGAAGTCTGCAGGCTGTTGGCACTGTTGGCTGTATATTTACCTCCTCCTGTGCTGTAAAGTTATAGGACTCGTATCTAAGCTGACCTTGGCCAAAGAAATTCTTAGTCGACTAATATTCATACGATTTTATCGACTAATTGATTATTTGATTTTGTCCACAAAGAATTGCAAAAAAGCACCACTTTAAATCTTATGTTCACCAGAGATGTGCTCATAAGTTCAGGGCTCAACAATAAGGATTGCCCGCTTGCCTGGGGCAAGTAAAATGTCATGTCAGGCTAGTAAATTCTAGGGCTGTGTATTGGCAAGAATCTGGTGATACGCATCATGATACAGGAGTCACGATTCAATACATTGCGATACTGTAAGCAAGGCGATATATTGCTATTTTTTTAAATATAATTTTAGGAAAACTGTCATAGTATAAAGAACACACCACCATATGCATAAAATCAGAGTAAAGAGGAGTCTACTTTTTTATGCAGTCAGAACAGTGGGATGTATATTTACATCTAACAAACCTCCAACATCATAGCAGGACTTTGAGAGGACACATACACAGAGAGGTTGCATATCTTTCCAAGTGCGGGCTGTTAAGGTGGACCAGCTATTCTCCTTTAAGTGACAAGCCGCTCCACTGAGTTTTGCTCAGCTTTTTAATTCATTATTAATATTTCTTTTAACCGTTTAACCTATAAAAAAACATTCTTAATGTCAGGTAACGGTTAATTATTACATCCCTAGTAGAAGCATTCATTCATACAGGTTTTCATTGGTGTGTTGCTGCATCAGTTGAAGGCCTGAGGCTCCTCAGGTTCAAATCAAAAGGAAATGTTTCTCTTCCTTAAGGAGCTGCTGACCCACTTAAAACATTTCCCTTCATAATGCCGTTTCAGTGACTAAATGCAGTTTTTAGAGGCTTTTTCCATCTTGACAAGAATACAATTCTGGTGTAAATACCTGCAATCCTTTTGGCCTGAAAATGTGGTATTTTATTTTTTTTTTAAATTGTCTCCTATTTTAGCAAACACGCTAAAAGTTTTTAAAGGGACACTTGTGACCTTTTAATGAAAAGTAGTTGATCTCTCAGTGGTACAGCGAGTCAGCGGCATCTGCGACCCCTCCTGGGCTTCTATCATCTCTGTGTGCTCCATTTACCCACCTGGACAGACACACAGTCCAGACTAAAGCGACCGTCAAGGTCAGACTATGTTATTTTAAGACCTGGAGTCGTCTCGTCACTACCTCCAGTACGACAGACTTGCTTTTGCCGTGCAGAGTTTTTCTTGTTGAAGGGTAATTAAATCTTGGAGCAATTTTGTTTCCACTGCAGTTTCACTGTTTCAGTATTCACCAAACTGAGAACTGCATGCACTTACACCCCGATGTCAGCACATGATGCTGCTTTGACGCTTTGACACATATCATGATTTCTGTGATAGCTGTCTACTCTTTCTCCCTCCTCGATTTTCTGTTTTAATCTCTTCACTCGCCTTAATCCTCACTCTTCTACCGATCTACTTTGTTACTCTCTCTTTGCTGTCCATATCATGTTAGACTTGCTATTTTTATTTTGGAATGCAACCTCACTGTTTGGATGGTTTGTGTGAACTGTTCCGCCAGTGTTGCCAGATTTCGCGTGAGAAACAAGCAACCAGGTTTATAGAAACAAGCCCCAAAGAAGCAACTCTCCCCCCAAAAGAAGCGACCTTACCTACCTACCACAATATGAGAGAGGCAGCCACTTGATTACCTGCATTTAATTTTTGCATCCATTCTTGGCTTGTAACTTTATATTTTTCTTGTTATAAACTTAAAGAAGTTGAACAATTAATTTAATTTTTGCTTTTCGTTTTATTTTTGTCAAGGCCGTGAATCCAATGTCGGTAAGCCTCCTTGAAGAGAACAGTGCTGGGATTCTTTTATGTTTTTCAGTGCTTGCATGTTGAACCAGATCGGCATGATGTGTGCGTATATCACACTTGCAAAAATGGCAAACTGCCTTAGAATCTTCTCCCACTTGAGGGCAAATACAATCTTTAAGTCCACTCTCTTTTCCCCAGTCTTTGTTGTACACAGTTTTGGATAATGGGAAAGCATTCCTAGTAGGTTCCGTCTTTTTCCTCTACGTCACTTTTTTCTACATCTAATGTCCTTCAGATGACAGTTGAACAGATGTTATCCAGTAGATATATTCAGGATGCTGAGCTTTAGTTCTCCACTAAATTATTTATGTCACTTCATCTTCAGTTGCAAACACGGGGGTGTGAGTTCAGACATCAGCGGCGTGAGTGTGTTTCTGAGTGCTCAAACACAACATTATTCAAGGAAAGTCTTTCTCTCCCGTTCATTGTGTTTATAGAGCTGTATAAATGACACAACCAACAAGCCAGGATGAGTTGCACAAGTGGAGCTTGATGGAAGATATTTCACCACAATTCCCAAATGTGGTGGTTAGCAGAAGTACAGTTGGGAAAATGTAAAGCAAGTTTGTCAGGAGGCAAGAAGAACTTCGACAAGTGGAGCTGGCGTATCTCCACGGTGGCTCAGTGGTGGCTGAGATCTGCTCTGACTGCCAGCTAGTTCTGTTTAAAGCAATTTGTTTCATAATTACAGCACCGCGGGGAATCCTGCCAGGACTAAACAAAAAGCAAATTATATCTGAACAAACAGTAAATGATAATTATGAAAACATTTGGGACTATAATCACTTCCTCATACCCCCTCTGTGTGTATGTTTTCCTCTGTAGGTACTAAGACAGAATGTGAGGCCAGCCAGTTTCAGTGTGGGAACGGCCGCTGCATCCCATCCGTCTGGCAGTGTGACGGAGACGAGGACTGCACCGACGGCAGTGACGAGAACTCCTGTGGTGAGATGCTAAACACACACTGCTGTCACACACCACGCACACACTCTGAATGCAGAGAACTGCATCACTGAGACACATATACATATACACAATTGATAGAAAAAACAAACGGAACAACAGATGACTGAAAGGGTGTGTTTGTGCTCAGTTAAGCAACCTCAGTGAATTAATTATTAAATTTAATTAGGTACTGTGGTAGATTGTTTCCTGAAAGTAGCTGAGTCTCTACTGTAAAACACTCCCCAGACCTTTAATATCCACTGAAATATGATTTCTCTTTTCCCTCACCATTCAGTCTCATAGGTTACTTGACTTTGGTTGTGTGTATATCATTTAAGGATAAGGCTAGCTATGCTATTTCTTTCTTAATGTCAACGATCTAAATGAAAAGGCCCAAACCAAGAATGTATTGATCCCACTAACAAGTATTGTGTGTTTATCCAGAGCCTGATGTATCTCCTTCCTCTGTGCCATAGAGCTCCATTGTTGCCCAAAAACTATTAAAAACACATTAGTGAGCCTCAATGTTGGACTGATCCCTCATTAATATGAACACACACTGTTTTTATTTTAACTCAGTCAGGAGTTTTGGTAAGCTAATGTTAAGCTGGTAGCTTCTGCTAGCAATGTAAACTCCAAAGCAAACACTAGAGACATTATCGGCCTAATACCTGTGTTCTCCTTCGACTAACAAACTAAATGACCAACTATCAAAGGAGTGAATGAGTTAGTTTGCTAGTTGAAGGAAAACATCAGTAACATTAGGCAGATAATGTTTCTATTGTTCGCTTTGGAGATGAGTTTTACTTTGTGACGGTAGTTTTGGTATGCTAATGTTGAGCCAGTAGCTAGCTAGCTGGCTTGCAGAAGCTACCGGCAAGTTACGTAAACAAACGCTATAACGTGGGCTTCAGAATAAAGTAGTACTTTCAGTGTTTATTTTCTTAGCGACCCTGTCTTTGAACAGTCTGAATGAGACGGCAGAGGAGGAGAGACAGGTGATCAGTGAGGGGAGAGGACGGGAGATGGGGAGAGCTGCATCTGGATTCAGTGCCTGTCGGAGGGCTCTTTCAGTGTCACTATAGCCAGCGCTGCTGCAGTAACTTACTGATATGTTTCAGGGGCAGTTTATAAAATATACTGTTTTGTCCTTAGTTTTAACATTGTAAAACAAATTTTTACATCCAGAAACATTACAATAGTGTCCCCTCTTTTGTTTTATTCTGTCCTGTGTCTCCTCAGTCTCCGTCTTTCACAGTCTCTGCCGTTGTATCTGTGTAACTTAGCCGAGCTAACCATTTTTTCACACAAAAAGATGAAACCTCTTCTTTTTTTCTCTTAAATGCTGACATTTGTCATGATTTTTTATATAATAGTTCATTAGAGTAGAAATCCATTTAGTAAACCAGCTTAACTTGGTTAATTGTTTCATTTCCTCTTCAGTAGGAACCACAGGCAGGGAGAAGTCAAAGTATTGAGAGAGGGACTAACACATGTTGGTTTTGGTCATTTCGTGGGATTTTTTTGACAAAAATGATGAAATATAACAGAAGCCTTATCCTTTTAATTTTCATCATAAATACCCTCCCTTTCTTACTTATTAGCCTCTTAAACGTTGTGATAATCCATGCTTCTTAGGATGTTATTGTTTGTGCTATTCTTTCTGTGTGGATCAGTTGCCATTTCCATTGCTGCAGTGCAGTACGTGGGCAGGACATTTATTGTATTTACACTGTTAATGTGTCCTTTGATGGGAGTGTGGGCGAATTGGTGACAATCCATCTCAGTTACAATTGGGCATGGTTTCCTGAGTGCCAAAGTGAACAATATGTAAATTAAGTTGGAAATGGTGTCTAACTTGTATCTTGAAAGGTCACTTCACAAAGTGCCAGATAAACTCTTTACATTGGTGGGACTGGTGCCAGTAGTTCTTCTCTCTCCAGTTTATGGAGCAGCATAGGGTAAGGGTATTTAACTGTAGCCTCTTTCTGCACAGTTGTTATACTGACTAGCAGATACAGTCAAGTAAAACATACTATGTGGTTTTTTTTTTTTTTTTAAACTTGCCCACAGAGTATAGAATAGATGGCACGTGTTCTCACTTCTTCACATTTACACACATGTCACATGACATTCAGAATCAGAGCCTGCCATGTTAGCTTGGCCGCATCAGGAGACTTTCCAGCATCCCTTGGGACAGAATGACCCGGTGATGGGAAGGTAGCAGATAGAGCAGAGCTAAATATGGATACGACAGAGGTTTGCGTGTGTGTGCGTGTCCAACACATTTCAGATCTTTCCATTTTCTCGCGTCCCTCGTCTATCTGGGTCATGTGAGACTGGGAGGGAGGAAAGAACAAGCGACGGGAATGAGTGAGGAAAAGGAAGAAGGCAAGTGATGGAGGGGGAGAAAAAGAACAGCTGATCATACTGCAGGGTGATGTGAGGGGGAAAAAATCCTGATAACCAGAAGACCCCCTCAGATATAAATATACAGGATTTCCTGCAGGGAATTAATACTAGTTGGTAACGGATGAATTTCCTGTACTGAAGTTCAACACTTCTTGCAGATTTTTCAAAATAAAAGGTTGCCAAAAATGGGAGGGAATGTACTCTTTGAGTAATTAATGCTGTGGAAATGTACATTATACTTAATTTATCTAGAGGTTAACACGGATGATGTTCAGCCAATCAAAACTGACTTTTCTAATGATGACAGTGACGCGATGATGGACCAAAACAGATTGGCTTTCTCTGTCCATAATCTGTTTCACCCCCTTCACTCTCTCTCACATCCGCTGACATTTAGTTACGTTTGAGTCTGTCTGTTATTCTCTCAGCGGGAGATCAGAGCTGCTTTGACTTTCAGCCCAGACTGAACTAAGACGTGTGAAATTTGAGAATCCAAAATAATTCATAGAAGTTTGCTAATGAGGCCCGCTGCGACTCACTGCTCTCGTGGCTCAAATTGTAGTTGGTTGTTTCTTGGGTGCATATTTGTATTCTGGTCAGAGAGACTGAGGAGACGGAGGAAAGGCCTCAAGGAGACACTGAAGCCCTGCTGGACATGGAGGTGCTGAGACTAGTGGAGGGGGTTTGTGTTGTGGTATAGATTGTTTTAAGAACCCAGCCATCTTGAAACACTCCATCGTCTCTGTTCCTTACAGACCATCAGGAATACTTTCTCATCTCCATTGAACCATTTATTTATGTTTTCAGAGTCTGCTTCATCTCTTCCAGGCTTCTTCTTTTTTGGTCTTTTTCCCTGTTCCCTTGATTTGCACAAGACCAACATATCCTGGAGATGGGGCTAAACCATTCATCGTTTTATATCAAAATTGCAGCGGCAAATTATAATTCAAATTGCAAGAGCCTTGATTCTAATTAGAACTTGCATAATTAACCATGTCTTAATAAGCTGCAGGAGGTGAAAGGTTTAGTTGGAGGCCATTCATTTTGCAGCTCTCTCTCTCTATCTATATCTATATCTATATCTATATCTATATCTATATCTATATCTATATCTATATCTATATCTATATCTATATCTATATATATACTGTTGTTAATTATTCTATAGTCTACTATCCTGACTGGAGTTCAACAACTGCATTATTTAATCTGACTGTATTCATGTAGAAAAAAAATGTATTTAAATTGCAATATTGGTCAGAAAAATGGCAGTTGGATATTTTTCTTGTTCAGCCCTACCTGGAGTCGTCCAGTGACTTGTGGAGGGTTTTTCTTAATCCTTTATTCATCTGCCATGTCCATTTGTAAAGCAAGAATTCACAGCAAATGTGATCTACCTCATAGTCAAGACTGGAGTTTTCCTTTTTTCTCACTTGTGTTTTAACTTTATCTGTTAGATGTGTTTTCTATGATCTTCCTCCTTTTGATGGAAAATGAATGCAGCAGTCAGATCTCTAGAGGATGGTTTTGAATGCAAATGTGGAGGTTGGGCTTTGCTTAATCAGAAGGCAACAAATTGTAAACTCGTGACCTTTTCACCTGATCATAAAGAGGCTCGGATTGGGCGTACTGCAATTCATATTCATGAGGCATGGCGAGTATGGCTTTGGT
>CAKAOH010038597.1:204324-232102 GCA_916701665.1 Sebastiscus tertius | reverse complement strand
TATCTATCTATCTATCTATCTATCTATCTATCTATCTAACAAACATTGCAACAGGAAATACAGAGAAGCCCTTTTAGAGTGTTTATGAAGTTAATTTGAAAATGTCTATAAAGTATCATGAATTGAAAATATTCTGAAAATGTACAAATACCTCATAATTGTCTAGTAAATGTAGGCCAACGTGTATATCTTCCACCACTAGGGGCAACCTTTCTGTTTACATTTGGTTCATGAAATGTTCTCAGGACTCTTTAAAGATCCACCAACATAAAACTCAAACCAATCACAGGTCAGTGTTTGCACCACGAGGAATGTGCATCATCACCCAGAGGAGAAGGAAATTGGTACTTTCCTTATTTTGACGTCACATATCGGACACCACTATTGCATGCATCCCAAACACGGAAGAACAGTCACACCGGGAAATAATCATGATGGAAAACACACGAGTCTGTAAAAGTACGGAAGACTTCTGCGCCATCTGTTTGGATAAGTTCCAGGAGAAGAAGACGTTAAAGTGCTGTCACTCTTTCTGCTCTGCGTGCATCGACTCGGTGTTCAAGTGTAAACCCGCCTGTCCGATCTGCAACACCTACCACGGAGAGTACACGGGCACCCAGCCGGATGGCAGCATGACGGTGATGCGCAGCTGGCAGGGCCTGCCGGGCTTCGAGCACTGCGGCTCCATTGTCATCCAGTACAGCTTCCCAGCGGGGATACAAGGGGTGAGGCTGCTGACTCTGGGGACTGGAGGCTATAAGAGACACATGATGAGGAGAGGAAACATGTCAACACAGCTGGTGTTAGTGTAGAGCAGGGGTCAGCAACTTTTACTAGCAAAAGAGCCAAAACATTTGAGCACACAGCTGATAGTCTAAATATATAGTATATAAGTCTGATGCAGTGAGGGCCAAAGAGCAAATGTACTACGGAGTATTAGGGCAACATTGAGGGAAAAAACATCTGAGATTTACAGAATAAAGTGAGAACTTCATGAGAAAAAAAAGTCGTAATATTATGAGAATGAAGTCATAACTTATGATAATAAAGTCATAACTTTAAGAGGAAAAAAGTCGTAATATTACGAGAATAAAGTCATAACTTAACCAGAAAAAAAGTCGTAATATTACGAGAATAAAGTCAGTGTTTGTTTTTCCACAAGTCCACAGTCCTCTATATATGCATCTATAGCATTGATACATAAAGATCTGGGATTAGGTATGATAAAATGGCTGCCTATTGCATGTTCAATGTGTTTAAGGGCAATACAGAGGTGGACAGTAATTCAGTATATTTACTCAAGTACTGTACTTAAGTGCAATTTGGAGTTATTTGCACTTTACTTGAGTATTTCCATTTTACAGTGGTGCAATGTAGAATGAAAGAGGAGAGGTATGTGTCTAGGACAAGCACAGCAGGAGAGAGGGGTTAATATTTTTGGATGTTGTGCATCACTGAAGGCATCTTAAAGCTTCTGAAGTGTCTGTTGTATAAGGAAATGCTTTCTGGGCTTCAGCAGTATTTCAGATGCAGTACCAATGTCAGCTACCATGCCAAGCACGGCCTCCCAGTGGCAGTAGAAGTCAGCCTTTTAGAAACAACCCCACAATATGTCCTTGTTTAGTTCTTTACATAGTGAGATGTTAGAATGAGCTCTACCTCCTAATCTATAATACAGATATCATATTACAAAATATGTCAATGTCATGAAAACCTGTATTACCACAATTCACAAATAGGCTACAATCGTTGATCATTGTATGTTACATCCAGTATATGCTGTTGTTTACCTTATTACAGCCTGAACACCCGAACCCCGGGGTGAGGTACAGCGGCACCTCTCGTACTGCCTTCCTGCCAGCCAACGAGGAGGGGGAGAAAGTCCTGAAGCTGCTGAGGAAGGCCTTCGACAGGAGAGTCATCTTCACCGTCGGACGATCTGTCACCACGGGCCTCAACAACGTCATCACCTGGAACGACATTCACCATAAGACCAACATGGATGGCGGTCCACAATGGTACGCACATTATTGCTGTAGAATAATCACCTTTTTTTCACCTGTAAGTGTGCAGAAATTTGTCTTGTTGAAGAAATTAAATTTTTATGTGAGTTCTTATGTTTCTCTAACATCACCACCTAATCAGGTATTAATCAGTTTTTAATAAATGCTTACCCGTACTTACTTTCAGTGAAGGGTACTGTTAGTGTCTACAGCCATGCTGGCGGCTTTGTGAGATTGTCTGTGCATTCCAATACCCATACTACCATACTATTTAGTAAGCCAGAATAAGATTTAGTATGTCAAATGCAGTATGCCAAAAATGCCAGGATGTCCTACTACATCCAGTCACATTTTAAAGAATGCAAGCCAGCATGCTTCTGACCCACAATCCTTTGCGCAGACGATATATGAGCGACAGGGTCAAAGTTCAAGGTACATTGTTATGAAGAAGTTTTATGTCCCAACAGTACATACTCTGTAAGGGCAGCTGCAGTACTGAAGTAAAAAGAAAATATATGCCATTTGCTTTGAGCTAAATGCTAAAACACAATGCACAGCTGAGGCTGAAGGGAATGTGTTTAGTTTTAGGAAAAAAGATCATTTTGACCTGATGATGGCGCTAGATTAAAAGTGAAGGGATCATCAAAGTTAAAAAAAAAAAAAAATATGCCTACCAGATTTCACATTTGGTAATCCTCTGTGGGATGAATAAATCCTATAACCTTAGGTGTTGCAAAGCCTTTTCAAAGCAAATTTCATCAGATGAATTAAAAATGCAGGTTCAGTAAGCTAAAAGGATATTTTTTTTTAATCATTGTTCCAGAGATGTACGTAATACACTTTCTTCTTGTTTGTCTTTTGTCCATTCCAGTTTTGGATATCCAGATCCAAAATATCTGTCCAGGGTTCAAGAGGAGCTTCGTCTGAAAGGAATAACACATGATGACTGACGACAATCAGAAGACATCCTTCAAATAGATTTGATTATTTATATCGTTACAAAAGCTCTCATTTCTGCAACTTGCAGACCTCAAGCAGGGATCGTCATTACTGAGGCTTTGAGATGTTTTTATTCCACAAAGTGGACACATGGAACTATTATCTTGAGAAATGAAAGTTAGTGGCTTTTCCCCAAAGAGTTTTCATCTGACTATGCAAAAAAATACTTTAAACGCAGTCTGTGCAGTATGTGATCCAACAAAACAAAGATCACAGTACAGAGGGTTAGTAAAAGGGGTTATACTATCGACCATCAGACTTCAATAATGTAAATATCTTTTTCTAACACTGGATCACAGGTCTGGTGCCTAAAAGCAGACATAAACAGAGCATGTTGTAAAAAGCACTTTCCTAGGGAAATGAGAGATCATAATGTATTTGGCATAGTCACAGGTAGTGTATTATGTTTAACGGACAATGTGATATTCTATATTTCTCTTATTGTCAACAAATCCCATGAAAAGAACCAGGAATGCACCGATACCAATATTGATTATTGGGGTGACACTGACTCAAATAGCTGGATATTGGGTATCAATGACAATGGGGCCGATCTATTCAATTCGGTACTATGATGAAGCTTACTCTTCTGCCGCAGAACACCATTGTTGTCTAAAACCTCATAAAAACATGGGTGACATATTCCTCCATTTCAATGAATATGGACACTGTAGTTTGTTTTACGTTGATCCCACATACACAATCCTGCTGCTGTTAATATTTACTAATGCACCACATCCGCATCTGAAAGTAGTCCCCAACAAATGCACTATTTACTCCTGTTTGAGTAACAGTTACTTAAAAACTACAGTAGCTGTTTCAGGAAATAATTAGCTTTTAGTTTTAGTTGCTTTTTTTTTTTTAAAAGTTAGAATATATAGCGTCACAGTTACATCTTCTTTAGTAATAATGAATGGGCTCAAGGATGAGTGACACAGACAGGCCGAGGAAGTCGGAAAATATTGACAGATGACATGGTACATTGTTGGTTTCGGTCATTTCACAGGGTTTGTTGACAATTCCCAACATATAGATTATCACCAGTCTTATCATATAGCACCTTTAATACCATATTCATTCATGTTGTGCCTTTATATGACATCAGTCAACGTAGTAGTATCAAACAAAAGGAGGATCTGAAATCCAGTCATGTATCTATCAAACTCCTTTAATCCAAAAACATCTTTGCTATTTTTCAGTCCGGCCTTTTGCCCGTTTGGTCCACTAGAGGGCGATGCTCTCCTCTAGGAAGACTATATGTGATGGCGTCTGCTTGGTATGCAGCTGTATCATCATCACAAACCCACAGCCCTGCAGCACCTCCCAAACCTCATCGCCCAAAGTCAGTGAGAGGAGCAGAGCATCTGCTATAGATGATGAGTCATGTGTTTCTATGGTGCTCGGGGCAGTTTTTAGCAACAGCAGCATACTTTACAGTGTATGTACGACGGAGAGAACGGTTGTCACCTTGTGTTTGACCATATTGAACTGGATTTCTGATGGCAGTGCAAATACGGTTAAAGATGAGTCGTGCCAGTCACATGCAAAGACAGATTCAATTTAAAGGTCAATGATGATAAAATAATTTAAGGCTTATCTGTTGTTGAATTGAAAGTTAAAGGGATAGTTTGGGTGTTTTGAAGTGGGGTTGTATGAGGTACTTATCCACAGTCAGTGTGTTACCTACAGTAGATGACGGTCGGCATGCTCCCGGCTTTGAGAAACAGACAGGAGTACCAACACCGGAGCAAAGCAATACAGTGCTGTGGACGGGGACGGCAGAAAAACGTATTTTAGCCACCTAAAAGAAGGGCTCACCTAAAAAAAAATCTAAATCAGTTTAGGTGAACACTATATTTAGAATATTTTCACCGCTTCATCTTGCTGTCAGACGGCCCTTTCCTTCTCATTTCTGACAGGGAACTGGACTGAAAGTGAAACTTATCTATGCTCGCTCCAAAGCCAGCAGGCTCAGATGACAAAAACACTATAGCTACTTTTCACTTTCAGTTCAGTTCGCCTTCGGAAAATATTCTAAATACAGCATACACTTAAACAGATTAGGTGAGCCTTTCATTTAGGTGGCTAAAATACGTATTTCTGCCGTCCCTGTCCACAGCAGTACATTACTTTGCTCTGGTGTCCGTGCGCCTGTTCTCAACCTACTATGGATAAGTACCTCATACATCCCCACTTCAAAACACCCAAACTATCCCTTTAAATGAGTAACAAGTGTCCTAGCCATCACTAACACAAATAAACCTGAAAATATTGTAAGCACAGAAGACGTTTTGTCTCAGATCACTTTTCATGCAGCAAAGCAGGACACACAAGCTCTGTTTTCGCTTTTCGCTGGGCTCTCTGACCGGACTGAATATGAATAATATCCAGCTGATCTTCTTCTTAATGGCAACAGTACACACAGTTATGGTATAAATAAATACCTTTAACCTATATTTCTATATCAGAAAGAGTGCACATGTGACAAGGCGGAGTTACATGGCTCGGCCTCTTTAGCACTCTGGTGTGTAGTGGCTGGGGGCATCTCTGTGGCCCGGGATCTCAGGGCATCTGCTGCTCTCACAAAGCAGACCAAGACCCATCTGGTCAAATGTACCCCTCCCCCTCCTCCCCCTCGACTTTTCTCTCATAATTCACCAGTCCAGTCCATCCATTTCTCATTATCATTCCTTTTCCTCTCTTGTCCCTTTATCAGTTTTCTATTAACTGTTGTTTATGGGGTTTTTTTATCTGCCAATTATTTCCCTTTCTGCTGATACATGAACGTTTTATTGCATATTTGCATATTTTGTTGTGATTTATTACTACTTTTTTACCTTTTAGCAGAGGAATGGCTTACAGTGACAGATTGGAAAATTGGCTTTCTAAGTAGTGGAGCAGATTGTGACAAAAAAAGAAAAATGGAGCAGTGAACATACAGAGAGGCACTCTGCAAATGTAACCTACATTTGAACACAAGATATTCCATGTGAAAGAAGACATCCTCCCATCCGACTGTATTTCTTCCGGCATTATTGTTCAAATGCTAAATATATTGCTTATACTGACTATGGCATTGACTCAGTATTATTTTTTTGCACTCTCACTTAGAAAGTAAGACTGAAATTGAATGACTCTTTGCCCTTCTCTGCAGGTGCTTCCCTTCAGTGTCACTGTCCATCTGGACATCTGGGTATAGGGGCAAAGAATTACAGAAATGCAACCAGAGATATAAATATGTATCAACGATTATGCAGAGCAGTATTGTGGGTGGATTAAACAGGCATCAATGTAAATGGCCAGCGACAAGCCTTCCCCATAAAATGGATTGATGACAGAGTGAAAATAAGCTCTCAGTGTATGGATTAAGACCGATACATCTGTAGCTGCTTACATTTCATTCCCATCAAACGTCGCTCTACTCTGTTATGGCAGGATGACTTGAATATTCTCCCTTTCAGGCGCTGAAAATAGCAGCGAGGCTTTGGTGATTTCATGTTGTCTGGGTGTGACTATAGACGGGCTCCCGAGAAACACAGACGTGCATTGCGAGAGTTGTGCAGTGTTTCCTGTACTAGAGATGATAAGAAAATCATTATGTGACAATGCAGAGCTGTTGTTCTCCCCACTGTGCTCCTTAATTAGAGTGTCTCTGGCTGTGGAGGGAACCCTGGCACATTGCCTCTCTGCCTGCCTCCTCATCCTCTCATCCTCTGGTGCTAAAGCCACCCAATCACAGATATTCCTGTCTATCTGGGTGCAGGGCGCGCTACGCTTTGTCTCCCTTCACTGTAATGAGGATCAACTCCACCAGACGTACCCTACTTTTGCATACCTTTGAAGGTATATGTTCTCTTATGTCTCTTAACCTAGTTTCCTCTTTTAAAGGAACAGTGTCTAACATTTCGGGGGATCTATAAGCAGAAATGGAATATAATATTCATAACTATGTTTTCATTAGTGTATAATCACCTGAAACTAAGAATCGTTGTGTTTTCGTGACCTTAGAATGAGCTCTTCATATCTACACAGGGAGCGGGTCCTCTTCACGGAGTCCGCCATGTTTCTACAGTGGCCCAGAACGGACAAACCAAATGCTGGTTCTAGAGAGAGCCTTAATTTCCCTTTTTTACGATGGCCACCGTAGTTCAACAACACGCTTGTGAAACTGCGGTAACGTGAGCCGCAGAGTGCAAAACCGTGGTACCGCCAGCCGCCGTCTGACTTACGTTGCTCCTAAAGAAGTGTTACTATGGTAAGGATGACCTCTGAGTTTTGCACTCTGCAGTTCTCTGCAGCTCACGTTACCGCAGTCTTGGAAAGTGAGGAGTGAGCAATGAGGTACTCGGTTGCAATCTGCAACCACACCACTAGATGCTGCAAAATCCCACACACTGTACCTTTTAATGCCAAAGTTGACAGGTGAAGATTATCCCTGAATTAAAAGTATCTATATCCAAATCCTGTAGGACAAACAAGGATATTTCAGGCTGTGTTTGTATGTTAGGTAAATGGACAGGAGGAGGCATCTGTCTCCATACACACTCTTTGTGTGACAGAATGTCAGCCCACACCGCTGACATGCTCATTCACTGAGCCTAAGGCTGTTTGCTTAAGAACAGCAAAGTGAAGGTGGGTGTGTGGGTGCTTGAGCTTCTGTGGCTTTTGTCTGTGTGCCCTTGACTGCATCTGTGCATCCAGTATGAACGGCTATATGTGTGTGTGTGTTTATCGAGGCAGTTTCTCACTTTCTGTTCTCTGATTCATAGCTGGAGCTACGCAGCTTTTTGTCTGCCTGATTTAGCTGAACAGACCCTCTGCTTTTCTTAGTAATGCTGACAGATTTACTGACTTACCTCACAGACAGGACACAGCAGCAGAGCTGGCAACTATTGGAGTCTTTGGTTGGGTTGTCAGCGTCACAGATTGAAGGCTCTGCTCAAGCTGTTCTTCATTAGCGACAGCCGAGTTTCTCCCTGATATGAGAATAGCAGCTCCATCATCTGTCCTCTGTGAGAGAGATTAAAATGTCCAGTAATTATCCAGGAACAGTGTTGTGTTCTCAGTTGTTTATCATGCATATATAAGTGTTTTTATTCATATCACACACACAATACCCAATCTGATAATCTCATTCAAGTGAAACTGCAATCACAGACTGTGCAGCAACGTGAAAATATTCAACAAAAGCTGAACAAAACTCCCCTGAAAATAGACATATTTTTCTGGGTGCATTGAGGAATACCAACTCCTTTGTTGTCTTTCCTGTCTGCATCCTCAGCCTTGGCCATCCACTCTCAGACTGCCTCATGTAAGAGCAATTAGCTGTGGCTGTCATGGCAACTAGCATGACCTTTCTGTCACTTTACAAATGAGAATCTCAACCAAGGCCTGTCTTTATTCTGAACAACTGCAACAGCTGTCTGGAGCTTTTTTCACATTAGTGGAAAAAATGTTTCTTTTTATTTCCAAAAGCAGACTGAGACTGACAGAAATGTGTGTCAGTGAAGACACATCATGTCTCCACAGGTATTAAAAGACTCTGTTAGTTTAGTGGTATGGTGGAATTCATGAAGTTTTGACGCAGCCTGGTATATTTTACACATCTGTATGTGAGCCCCATTAAGACTTTGGAGGCACAAGTTATTTTACTGCTTGAATAGAGAGCAGCAGGGATGATGTATTTTTGTAGTCCATCCTTGAAGTTAGCATCACACTTCAACAAAAAGCCAATGGGAGTTTTCCATTGTGTTTTGGATCATTACAGAAAAAAAAAATTAACTCTGTGGCACACAAACGTTTATGATTGTTGAGCAAGATAATCTTCACGAATGAACACCACTTTTGAAAGTGTGAATACAATCGCCAGAAGTAAAAAGCTAACATTAGGCTATAAACAAACTGCACCACAGTTGCATGACTTCACGTCACCACCACTAAACTAAAGGCAGACTAGTGTTCAGCGTGATGCCGTTTAGTAGTCTCATTTAGCCACTTAATAGCAACTGCCTTTTTTAAGACAAAATTCAAAATTCACGAGAACGATATTTACTGACATATTTTGTGTCGTAGGACAAAACATTAAAGTCTCTTCAGCTTGTGTTAACCACAAACCTTATTTCAGACATCTAACCAAAAACCCACTGACTTCTAGACGAACCGGAAGTGCATACATGCTAACTCATTTCCGGGTTTTAGGATTAATTCCTGTGGCACTCTATAGCAATGAGACCTTATATCTCTTCGTTCATATAGAGCAAATCTCTAGTTTGGCATTTCATGTTCAAGTGAATGGACAGTATACAGTTTGCTGTATAAATCTAAAATTAGGAGTCACAATTACACATCAAATAGATATGTAATGGATCCATCCATACTTGGATCCATCCCCATTTATTTACACTTGTAGTCTACAGAAGGGATGGCTGTAATTAGTTGTTTTCCAAAGAGTTGCCAACAGGATTGGAAATTATTTTTTTTGTCCACCTGCCACTGTGGCTGTCACTCAATAGATTACCATTTTTTTTTTTTGGCTGGTGAGTGAAGCCAATGTAGCAGCCACTTGCATATTTTACAAGCATTTGGCTGGTGCTAATTTCCAACCCTGATAGAGAAAGCATCATAATTGGGCTCAGGAACAATCCTGTGCCCAAGCTTTTAATGGATCACATTGAATATACAGGCTACAGAGTAAATATAAACATGGACCAGCTCAAGAAAAAATGTGCTTGCACAATTATTTTATATTGCTGTGCCAAGGTGTAGGCTGAAAAAGCATTCTCTGCTGTGGCTGAGCGCACCTGCTGACAGATATTGTTGGCCACACAAAGATTATATTTACCCATGTGTGATGTTTTCTTGTGCTAAAATTCAGGTTGAGCCTCCAAGCAGAGACCTGAAGCCAGTTGCATAAAGTTATAAAACTAGTCTTCGCCTTATACTGGTCTTAGATTGTCAGGTTAGGCTAGTCTAGTTTAGTAAGTCTGTTTGCTGTATAAATAAGACAGACTTTTAGCTAACTTTAACCACTTCAACTGTTTATCCATTACTGTTAGCTAACTTTTAGCTAACTATTTCAACTGCTTCAACTCCATTACTTTTAGCTATTTCATTTTTGATTCTTGTACCATATTCTTGAATTGTTTCTGATCATTTTTAAGAGTTGTTAGATTTATACTGTTTACCTTTTCTGTGACATCCTCCCCTGGAGTTGCTGTTGCATCTGCTTATTTTTCTCTTCTGTGAAATGCCTTATTTCACCCACAATGCATTGCCTGACAGGGGAGGTATTAAAGGTCCCATATCATGCTCATTTTCAGGTTCATACTTGTATTTTGTGTTTCTACTAGAACATGTTTACATACTGCAATGTTCAAAAAACACTTTATTTTCCTCATACTGTCAGCCTGAATATGCCTGTATTTACCCTCTGTCTGAAACACTCCGTTTTAGCGCATTTTGACGGAATTGCAACAGTAATGCGTTGCTAGGCAACAGCTTGGGTCCATGTGTACTTCCTGTCAGCTGATGACATTCACATACACTGCAACCAGGAAATAAACTGGGACACATTTAGAATGTTTATGTTTCAAATTGTGTAATGGGTCTAAATATTGTATATTTGTGACATCACGAGTGGGCAGAAATCCTGTATGTATTTCCCTGTGGATTGAGTGTTTCGATACTTTCACACTATTTATATAGGACTTAAGCCTACTTTATGGATGTATAAAGAGAACGGTCCAACGTTGCATACTGAAATATTGCACCAAAAATAGTATGCAATTTGTGTACTATTGGTTCCATACTAAGGTTTTGGACATACTAAAATATCTCATACTGTTTTAGCGTACTAAATAGCATGTTCGTGTGGAATTTCGGACACAATCAGTCTCTCATTAGTCACTCATACGGAAGCTTTATGCAGCAGGTGAATTTAAATATCTATAGCAAGACCGACTTAAAGTTATATTACGAAAAAGACTAGGTCTATGTTTATGCAATTGGCTCCTATACAGATTCAAAGAAGATCAGGCTAAACCTGCAGAACTAAGTAATACCCATCTCTAACCAGTGGTTTTTAAATGTCTCAAGGTTAAGTGTGTGAAGGCGGGTATGAGGTGGTTACCTTGCTTCACCTGTGGTTTGTTGATGTAGAGACGTCACACTTCCAGAGGGCCGAGCAGGAGCTCTTGAAATTAGCAAATGGAGCAGCTGTACCTTCATGGCAACAAACTGCTCGCTCAGCAGTTTAGCCGATGAATCATAAGAGTAAACAGAAAGCTTCATCATGTCAGATAATTATAGCGGGATTCGAGGATGTTATGTGAGTAACCCCTCCTGCTACAATGTGTCCTCGTATGATACATAAAGCAGCTTATATATATATATATATATATATATATATATATATATATATATCATATTCATAGCAAGGTTAGGTCAGGTTATACAATCTATTGTAGTAACAGACTTCAAATTAAAGTATCCCTAACAGCGAATATGGCATACCTGTCACAAACCCAAAAGAATATGGACTTCTTGAAAGAAGCTTGGGGTTTATCGTTTGGGGAAATTATTTCCATATTCAACATTCAGTTAAGTTGCTGGCATGCAAACTGCACTTGTTCAAATCAACAGCAAACAAGTCCCAGATTGCCTACTTAACTTTGTGATTTGCAAGATTGAGAATATTGTTTTTTTTTTAAATATCACTAAACAATTGTGAAATGAGTGTATAATGTAATATGATGTAAGGCATTAGTCAAACACAATGTAGATCTATGAATATTTTGTCTGCACTCAAGAGCTCTTTTGAACATCAAAAGCCATCTCAGTAATTAGAGAGAAGAGGGAGAGAGTGAGTATTTAAATATAGCCAGCGTGGCACACTGATTCCTGTCACAAAGGTGCCTCTAAGCCTTCTACAGTCAAGGCAGGAAGGATAGAAACTGGGGCGAAAAAAATGCATATTTACTTATGAAAGACGCCTCCCAAGCAGCTGTGAATCAAAAACCTTGGAATAGTCAAAGAGAAGCGGAAGAAGAAATGGAGGAAAAAGAAAAAACAGCTTTGGGAGGGAGGATGCAGACAGAGGGCGGATGAAAATCCTCCACGGGAATATCTTTGGAGCTGATGTGTTGCATAGTAACAGACTGCATTCCAGTATCTAGACCATGCATTGATTAAAAACTTCTCCTTTATCTCAAAGTACTTTAATTTCCACCTTTTTAAAGGTGATGATGCATACAGGGCCACGAGTTAAATATAGAACGCCAAACTCAAACATTTGGCGTGTGATTTCAAATATGAAATTGTGCACCGTTGCTGTGTTGAACCACGCTGCTTGGTAGCATAGACTGTATATAACAAGTGGACATTGTCACGTGACGTCACCCACTGGTTTGTGGACTGCTGTTTTGAAGCCTTGAGTTCGTCATTTTGGTATTTTGTAGTCGCCATGTTGTTTTCATGCAACCAGAAGTGAACTGAGAGAGTGGAGCTAATGGTGCCTTCAAATGAAACTCGCAAGCTCGTGTTTACAACATGGGAAGTTGTGTACACAATATGCTCGGCGTTGAAGTGGTTATGTTGTGAGAACACCGCTGCTAAGCAACGGCACAATATTAACATTACTGTCGGCGTCTAGAAGCCACAGAGGTTAACAATCTAGCAGGCTAGCAAGTAGGTAACATAATGCAGGAAATGCAAAGGCATGTTGGGAATATCAACATTTTCCTCAGACATATTATAAAATTACGAAGAAAAACAATATCCGACTAAAATTACAATATATTAACTTATTATGTACCGAAAAATTTACTTTCATGGCCTCCGCCATTTCTTTTTTTAAAGATAATTTTTTTTTTTACCTTTTCTGCCTTTATTTATATTGACAGTGATAGTTATGAAAGGGGGAGAGAGGGGATGACATTCAGCAAAGGGCCTCGGGTTGGATTCGAATACGGGACCGTTGCAGTAAGGACTCAGCCTTGGTACATGGGGCACGCTCTGCCAGGTGAGCTACTGGGGCGCCCATGGCTTCCTTCATTTCTGACATGTCAACAAACACGTCACAACTCGTGAACTCTGAGCTTTCAGAAACAAGAAGGGGCTCTTCTCATGAACACTGTAAACACAACCCCATTTGAAGGCACCATTACTACAAACGAACGCTGAATAAGACATTTTTAGGTGTCCAAAAGGTCATAATTTACTTCATGAACTGAAAACACACTGTGAAAGGGTTAAAGTTTAAGACAGAAATGCAGACTCCCAGACTGGACAACGCCGTGATAGCGACCTGTCAATCACAAGGTAGCTACGCTCTAAATCATCCCCTGCTTTATGGTCTATTTTACTCTAAATGTGACCATAATTTACTAAATGAACATCATGCTGTATTGAAGAAGACTTGAAAACATAAACTCATGTTTACAATGTTTACTGAGGTAATAAATCAAGTGAGAAGTAGTCATTTTCTCATAGACTTCTATACAATCAGGCTTCTCTTTGCAACCAGAGGAGTCGCCCCCTGCTGGCTATTAGAAAGAATACAAGTTTGAGGCACTTCCTCATTGGCTTCACTTCTCAGTCCCGGAGGTAGCCCAAGTGCTTGGTAGTGATGCTGCTCTATGTCTGCTGGTTTGACAAATGTGATCTCTGACTTGTGAATAAGCGGGAGTTTTATTGTTGTGTGGCACATCTTGAATTTGTAATTTGCATAATTTTAGGATAAATAAATGAGAAGTAAAATGAATATTTGCGCAATTAGTTAACGCAGTTCCACAGATAGTCAGAAATGTCATGACCTTCTAAATTCCCGGCCTAAAGAGCGGAAATTTACTAATTGTGTTCCTCTCCCTTGTACACAGTGGGATCAGCCGAGGCTGCATGCATGCTCAGGTTGGCAGCCACATCCACCCAGACTCTGACATGCACTCTGACATGTTTACTGGGTTCATCAGCTGTCTCATATGTATCATAGTGTTGTTTCAGTATCTGCACTGCATGTGCTGCTGAAAATACTGCTGTGAGTCAGTGACTGAGGCTTATGCTGTAAATCTACACCAGGCTCTTGACACCTCCGTTATACTGCAAGACAAGAAGATGCACACTGCAGCTAGACGGTAAAAAAGGACTGATACGTTTTCTATGAAAAGGCAGCTTTTTGCCTCAAAAAATGCATGCTTCTTCCTTTAGTCTATAAGGCTTTTTAACACTGATAAAACAGCTACCTGTTGTTGTCATGACAACATATCCCTGCAATGAATTTGTGGCACATCAGCACATCGAATGCCAGTTAAATAATTGCACGGATAACAAAGCTTTGTTAGAGAGAGTGACTATAAATTAAGCCTCTCTTATGTTTGATCTTCACATCGTCGCATGCATCCTGGCTCATTTTCAGTTTCCTGCGGATGCTGCCTGACAGCAAAGACCCCTTCCCAATGCAGTGCTTATGTAATCTGCATTGGCTCAATGCTTCAGCTCCCCCTTTGACTATGTACATGCTTACAAGAACATCCCTCTAACTGTGTGTATTCTCAGTGCTTTTACAGCTCCCCTGTCACTAAGGATCAATGTCATTGCTCGGCTGTGGCGTTTCTCTTTTGATCCACCCCTCCTCCTTCTTTAACACTCCAGTGTCCGTATCTGTTGCAGCAGGGCACACATAAAGCATTCCTCTCTTCAAAGTCCACTTCATTGTGAAGTTAAATAGAGATAGACTTAAAGATACCGAGCTATTGGATATATCCTCCCATCTCCTTGCACACCCTCCCCCTCGGCCTTTGCTTACTCCTTATATCTTTCCGCCCAACCCCCCCGCCGGGAAAGAGCAGGAGAGTTATTGCTCAGTGGGAGGGCCCTCTGGTCCCGCGTGCATCCCGCACTAAGCCAAACACACACCTCACACCGCTAACCACTAAAGGCACATGCTCCCGCCTGTAGCCATGGTTCCCTAAAGAGGAGACAAAAATGAGCAGAGTGCTGTCTGCAGTAGCCTCGGCCTCCCTTTTGTCTCCCTCCCATCCTCCCCCCTACAACTGCTATTACTCCTCTCATAGCTGCAGGGACCTTAGGGATAACAGTTGCACACATGCACGCACATACATGCACGCTGATCACTGATGGAGACGTGCTCAGTTTGGAGGAATGCACTGGACCTTTTAATGGCTGCTGATGTTGTTATAGAGCAGGTTTATCCATCTACTCAGGCTGCCATTCAGTGCTTTGATGTGGTGCTTTTTGCACGTGAGTAAAAAGTGCAATGATGGTGGTGCAACACAGCAGAGACACAATATGGTGTAATTATGGAGTAATTATCACTGCTGTGCTCTCAGTCTGCTGCAGCTGACCTAATCTAGCATTTTAATCAGCATGAAGGACAAAGCATCGGACCCTGCTCTGGCGCAGCTGAGGGGACGGCGCTTACGGGAGATGTACTGTATGTCTCCATGTTGTTTTGGCTTGTGCAGACACACGCAGGATGTGGCCCGTTGCCAAATCCACTGTGTGTGTGTGTATGTGTGTGTGTGTTTGTGTGTGTTACATCCCGATGCTCCTCCTCATCCTCTCGTGCTCAGACTGTCACATTGTGCACAGCAGAGCACGCCTTCGCCTTTGTGTACGGTTGCCCAGTGATCACAAAGAAGGGCATAGAGCATGTGCATATTGTGTGTGTGTGTGTGTGTGTGTGTGTGTTTGTCTACTGTGTTTTGGATGTAAGTTTTGGATTGGTGCACTCACCATAGGTAACATCCTCTCCATACAGTCCCCTATGCAACCTAAGAAACAAATACACTCAAGCATTCTCTGAAATGAACTATGTAGAAAATTAAAATAAACATTGCCGTTTGATGCATAGCACCAGCACTTTCATCTGCAAAATTACAACATATGTAGGCTTCATGCATAAAGAATTAAAGCTTGGTACAGGGCACCTTATACGCTAAGTCATAACAACCCTTGTATGATGTGAAGAAGACTAAAATGTACATGTTTTTATTATATCTACCTGCCATTTCATGTAAATAATATTGAGGAAATTTGCTCTTCTGGCCAACAGAAGCAAGTAAACATATACCAGAGGCAATGCTCGCACACACAAATAGCGTATAAGGATTAGAATAAACCGATGATTACTCATCCAGCCCACATCTGCTCAATTTGCATGACTTGTGCCACAGACATGTTTCTGGTCCGTCTCCGGTTAATGCAGAAGGATGTGTCCTAAAAACACGGCATCCAGTTTCAGAGGCACAACTTGTGCTTTCCCACTGTGGCCACAGGGAACATTAAACAATTGCTCACATTTGACTGAGCTCATTGGTGGTGCTGCCAGGGAAGCACAAGGTCAAGAGAGAGAGCTCTAGGGGAGCCATAGGTTTAACCACAGGGGGGAGGTTAGGGTCAGGGGTCACGCAGAGAAGTGGGGGTGGTAGAGGAGCTGCAGCGTAGTGTTTAGTTCTCAGTGTGCCTGAAGAAACAGAAGGAAGATCTGTTCAGGTGGACAGCTACTGGTGCTGTGTGTAAAATGATGATGCCGAGGATGTGTTATAGAGTGGGGATTTATCAACCCGTTTGTGCCAGCTACTGAAATCTTTAATTTCCTTTGGTGGAAGTGTTCTCTGGGCTTGCCTCAGCACAAATGTGAAGACATTTTGAAAACTGGCCAAACTATTTGGCTGAAAAGTGACTGTTTCTTATCATACTATATCTAGTATTTCTTTTTGCAATAGACTCCATTACATTTTAGGAAACAAACAGTAGTCCCATATGCCCAAATACTAGATATAGTATGATAAGAAAATGTCTGTGTCTCAGAAACTACAGGGAGCACAATCAAGTATTTGGTATATAGGAACTCATAACAAATTCATCCCCGTCGCACAGCAGTTTATGAAATAGTCACGAAATTGAATGTATTGATTCGTGTACATAGACACAAATTTCACATTTTTGTCATGATGGTCAGCACAAAATAAATTCTTATGTAATCCATGTAATGAACCGGGAAGTGTAAAGAGCGGCGGGAGGAGGTCGGGGTGGATCGGTGGGTCAAAAAACACAGGACTTCTGCCCAGGAGACTGGTGTTCATCTCCTTTGTGAAACCAGAAGTCAATGTTGATTTATTAGTCACGTAACTTAATCATACTTAAATTAGGCCACTTCTGTAGTTATTTTAAACCAAACCGTGATCTTTTCCTAAACTTAACTAAGTCGTTTTGTTGCCTTAACCTAACCAAGTCGATCTTTTCCTAAACATAACTAAGTAGTTTTATTTTGAAAAGACTAGAGCGGAAATTGACATTGTTGGAAAAAGGATGAAAAATAAGTTGTTGAAAGTCGTGCTGAGCGTCATAAAAAAAGGGGAAATTCGTGTCAATATACACAAATCAAAAGGATTAAATTTTGTGACTATTTCACAAACTGCCGTGACACTGTTGAATATCAAAGATATACACATATATAAAGTGTAAAAAACAAATCATATGGAAAACATTTAATAAACACAAGGTTTGCATTTTTCCTCATTTTCAAAAATCCTGATTTTGACTATTAATACAACGGAAATCACGTGATCTAAAAATTTCAAAGTTGTACTGCTATATACTTGCCCAAAGTATGTTCGTACCAAATTTCAAGACTTTTGACCAATCAGAACAAATGTTGTCATCTTTCCTTATCATACTAAACATAGTCTTTAGGCACAAATGTGTTAATCAACAAGTAAAATAATGATGCATAGTAAAGAAAATACTTTGAGTTTCTCAGTCCAATATTTCCTCTGAGATCTAAAAAGAATATCATTTTAAAAAAAATCTTATTTTTACTGCCAGGCTTTGCCGGAGCTTGTATAGCGATTGTGAGGATAAAAGGAGCAGGAATGTTGTGATCATGTCCTGTTAAATCCTGTTATACCACCCCCCTTTTTGAGAGCAAACTGGCTGAATTGGAAATGGATGGTTTGGATACTCTGGCCCTGCCCTGCACTGCGGCAGAGGCTGAGAATCTGGTGTCTGTGTGTCTCAGAGAGAGAGAGAGAGAGAGAGAGAGAGAGAGAGAGCACACCGCAGGACTCGACACCTCATCACATCTCATCAAAGATTTGCACATATCTGCACACAGATGCGTGTAGATGGATATGCATTTATGAGAACTGTTTTTTTATTTTTCCAAGATGACAATATGGAAATCTGCCTGCACACACAAGCAGAAAACATAAAGTGACAGGTTACTTCCGTTGCGTCCTTGAGAGTTATTATATCTGAAGACCCGGAACATGATGTAAATATTACACAACAGCGCTGAGGGCTGTCCACTCAGCGCTGCATGACTCCCCTCACATCACCCTTTGTACACCAGTGTCCAGACCCACAGGAAAACTGTCCAGTCCAGCTTGACTCATTGAGCTACACGCTGACACTCATTTTTGGTCGCACATACCTTTTGAACTAGAATATAATCACTATGAATAGGAGAGTGTCTGTTGGTGCATCGTCCGTCATCAATCAAATTTTAAATGACAATTTAAATGTCACCAGAGAGATAATGATATCAGCACTGTTATTAATTTAATTTTGTGATGTGGATTGATATTCTGATTAGTCAAACGTGTGCGTGAATCAGAATTAATCCACTGTATTTTACGACCCATTAAATTGGCTTTGTGTGGGTCAAATGCCCTCCCTCTCCAGCCTTTTGTCCGTGGCGACACAGTAATCCTCGGTCAAAGTGACCCACTGTTTGTATAGCAGACAAAGAACTTTTTTCTAAGGTGGCTGTGTATGGCAAAGTCTTAACAAAAAGGCAGGGTTGATCCTGAAAGCTCGCTGGAATGTGCCATGATGCCACTTCTCCTTAACCGAGTCCTCGAGGTACAAGCCACAGCTGAGTGGGCAATTGAACTCTCTGTGCCTGTCCAGATGTTGGCCTAATTTACTACGACTAGCAGCGTATGTGGCCCATTTACATGTCCTCACACCCAGTGTGTGTGGCTGCATGTGTACGATGTCAGCCTCTACCTCAGGTGCTCCAATGACATCCCATGATTCATTTTGTTTTTAGTTGGGGGTTTTTTTAGCAAAAAGCAGCAAGAACTCCGGAAAGCTCAGGCTCAACATGGTTTCTTAATGTTTCAGTGCATTTGGATGAGAATAGGTGGAAAACACATTGAAATATTGGGGGATATTTTTAGTTTTACAGTTCAGGTGTTCAGCAACAACACAACTATGTCCTATATCCTGAGGAAAAACACATAATTTGCTGGCATGCCAATGCACAGAGTCTCCTGCAATCATCTTACAGGCAACCATATGAGTATTTAGTTGCAATCATTTTCCATTTTCTGATCCAGGACTATTCATGTAATCATAAAGAAATCTCTTTTGGTGAAAATCAAATGAGTTACTTGTAGTGATGAACCTATACAGATAATTATCTCTCAACTCAGCTCTCCCGAGCGTTTCTCAGCTCGTTGTTTTTACAGCCCGCAGCTTTACTGTTCTTGGCCACCGACAGCAGGAAGCTGTTTTCAACAAAAAGGCTCTAAAAACCCACCTGTACACTACCTGCTCAGCACCACACAGCAGACAGACACAGTTGGCGACTAGCTGTTGAACATAGTCAGGCTGTGTTCATACACCGTTCGTAGCTATCCCTATGAAAAGTAATGCAAAGTAATTAGTATATATCCCACAGAATCAATTCGTAGGCCTGTGTAATCCACCTAATTGTGAACCAGGAAGTATAAATAGCGACAAACGTTTCGTAAAAATGAGGAATAACTTTACGTAAGATATCATACGAACTGTTGTATAAGGATACACTGAAATAGTGGAGCATTTAGCAGCTAAAGAGACAGATATTTCACTCAGGAGATGGAGGAGACCAAAATAGAGATAAAAGGAGAGTGAATATTATACTTCAGTTCGTCAGGTGGACACAAACACAAACCAAATGAATGATAATGTTGCTCCATATATGGCCTTAGTTTAACATGTAATAAATTGTCCACTGTATGCGCTAACATGTTCACCTTTACAATGCACAACTAACAATGGCCACTTTGATTGCGACCAATTTACTTAAAGGTGCAGTGTGTATGATTTGGCGGCATCTGTGGTTGCAGATTGCAACCAACTGAGTACCCCTCCGTTCACGCCTCCCTTTCCAAGACTCCAATAATGTGAGCCGCCGAGTGCAAAACTGTGGTAACGCTTTCACCTCATTCAGAGGCTATCTTCACCATAATAACACTACTTTAGGAGCAACGGAAGTCAGACGGCGGCTGGCTGTACCACGGTTTTGTACTCTGCAGCTCACGTTACCGCAGTTTAGTTTAGTTAGTTTAGTTTCAGGTGATTATACACTAAAGAAATCATAGTTATGAATATTATATTCCATTTCTGCTAATAGATCCCCTGAATTGTTACACACTGCTCCTTTAAAAAATGCCAGACGTTACTGTTCCTCAATGCTTTATTATCAGTATTGTTCAACCGACACCACCTCGCAGACATCACTTGCTGCACTGTGTCATTAGAGCTCATTAGCACTAGTTAGAGTCTGTGGCAGCGGAAGAAGAGGCAACGGGAGGGCACATGTGCTGGTTGGCCTGTTGGCACCTCCGCCACACTCTGTGGCACCAGGCCAGCTTCAGACACCTCTGCAGCTGGCAGCCACCAGATGTGGCGTGTTTGAAGACAGATGAGAGCAGCAGCCATGTGCATCTTCAGAAGAAACGGAGAAGCTGGGAAGATTTCCAACACAATCAGTAAGGAGGAATGTGTGCCAAGCGCTATCTCTCTATCTATCTATCTATCTATCTTTCTATCTATCTATTTATCTATCTTCCTTATTATGCTGTTAATCATTTGCCAGTTACACATCCGACTGACACGTTTTTCTGTTCTCAGTCTGAGATAATAACTCCCTGATAATCAGCGACTATGATCTTAGTTCAGGGTTGAAGTAATCGAAAATGACAGTAATCCCCCACATCCATCGTGATTTAAATTTGCTCTATCCTTAATGAGACATGCTGCTCTGCATGCACGCGGTGACTCTGAGCCGGTTAAAGGAATTATTAGCACTGATAGAGTGGGAAAGATAAGCAACTCACTTCCTACAGAGATGATTGAAGTGATACACCACTGGAGACATCTGCTCACTTTCATTTTAACACTTTCTGAAGTAAGTGATCACAAGAAGGACAGGAGGGTTTAAACTAGAGTCTGTAAAGTGTTTTGATCAGTGTGGCTGTTTGATTAAAGTGTAAATTAGGATATCATAGTAATGTGTAAAACATCTGAAGGTAAGAGAACTATAGAGGAAAGTCAATGCTCTGTTACAGTAAGAGGCATCTCAACAGCCAAATGCAAAATGCTGTACTTTCCTGGATTCATGGAATCAAACCGGAAAAAAGAAAAACTCTGAATTTATAAAGTAGGCGTACTTAATATATTTTTGTGTATGAATGTATTTCAAAAAGACTTGATATACAAATACATATTTAATCTCACCACCGTCTGCTTTATGTACTAGGATTCTTGAGTAAATATTTAATTTCTGACAACACTGTGAAACGGTATATATTATGATCTTATATATATATATATATATATATATATATGCATGCTAGGGCTGTCAATCGATTAAAATATTGAATCAAAATGAATCGCATGATTGTCCATAGTTAATCCCAATTAATCAAAATTAATCACATATTTGTATCTGTTCAAAATGTACCTGAAAGGGAGATTTGTCAAATATATAATACTCTTATCAACATGGGAGTGAGCAAATAGGCTTGCTTTATGCAAATGTATGTATATATTTACTATTGGAAATCAATTAACAACACAAAACAATGACAAATATTGTCCAGAAACCCTCACAGGTACTGCATTTAGCATAAAAAATATGTTCAAATCATAACATGGCAAACTGCAGCCCAACAAGCAACAACAGCTGTCAGTGTGTCAGTGTGCTGACTTGACTATGACTTGCCTCAAACTGCATGTGATTATCATAAAGTGGGCATGTCTGTAAAGGGGAGACTCGTGGGTACCCATAGCACCCATTTTCATTCACATATCTTGAGGTCAGAGGTCAAGGGACCCCTTTGAAAAATGGTTGTGACAGTTTTTCCTCGCCAAAATTTTGTGTAAGTTTGGGGCATTATTTAGCCTCCTTCATGACAAGTTAGGACTACAACCTCCGACAAATTGATCGCGTTAAAGAAATTAGTGGCGTTAAAACGAACGTTATTACATCGTTAACTTTGACAGCCCTAATATATATATACACAGTATGTAATACTGTAAAGAATATCATCACAGATAATGGAGGTTTTTCTGTATTGGATTGTTGACGATTTAAGTTTTAAATGACATGAGATAGACAATTCAAGGATGCCAGACAGGGCAAGCTTTATTTAACACAGCAAAAACAAAACAAAACAAAAATCAAAAAAAGTAAAATTTCCAAAATAGATTTTAAACAAATGTACATGTCAATAGAAAAAAAGGCAAAAAATAGCTACCAAATAAATATTCACATCAACAATATTTTCATGTGACATCCTTGAAGACGTCTTACAATGATTATAAAACAAGAAGACGGTATGTACAATCATACAACTTTAATAGGACATGCTTAGGAGTTTGACTGCACCATTGTACCACACACTGACTACAACACAAAGGCTGCATATTAACTGACATGGTCCGTCTATCCCGTCTCCAGAAGGCCTGGCATCAGCTCCCTAACCCAAAGAAAAATATCAAGAAATATACAAGCCTGGCAATAACTGACGCTGTAATAATGGATGCGGGGATGTCTGCTCGTGAGCCAACCCTCTCTGTCCACACAACCAACCCAAGAGCCAGTCGCTGTTTCCTACGCTGAATTGTTGCTAGGCAATGCCGAGGAATTTGGTGTGTGAACATGAACTGGAAGCCTTTGTGCAAATCACCACTTTAAGTTGCTGAGACTACCGAGGGGGGTTGGCAGTCCACACAGCTCCGTAAAGACGCTACAACCATCTCAGAGAGACATTTCCAAAACAACACATCATGCTTTTAAATACCAAAAACAGAAATAAAACACATCAACCAAATAAACAAAGAATGGAAAAATAGCTTTCTTTGGACAGGGCCAGCCTGTGCATTTTGTTTACTTGTTCTCCTCACATTATTTCCTTCCCCCCCCCAAACACTAGCCCTTTTTACAAGATGATTGTTAGACTTTTGTCCAATTTTAAAAGCATATACTGCAACTGTCAACTCACTCAAGCAGTTTATTTTTTTATTATGATTATGTAAAATTGACAGCAAAGTCTAGCATCTCCAACTCAAAAGGGCGTCGTTCCCTCTCATACTCCGATCTATTTCATAGCAGGACGTCGTCATTGGTTATTCTATATACCGGTGGAGGAGGGCAAACACAGATCAGCAGCCTCTTTGTACAGCAGAGATGGTTTCAGTCTATATCATGGAAGTCCATGGAGCGCTATAGCATGACAGTAATCATCACAAAGCTGCATCTTTATTGCCGCACAGGGTTACCTTGCATCACAAGCACTTAAATCATTATTGCTTTATGGTTAGAAGAAGCACAGAGATCGATGCTGCACGCGCACATAACCATGAAGCCAAAGATTTAAGCTCAGAGAAATGGTCCAATTTTTGCTTTGTATTCATCGTAACCTACAGTTAAGTGCTGCTTATTGGAGGTTGAGAGATTAACAGAGTGTACGACGTAAAAACTAGAGTCGCCTTGGAAGAGTAGAGTCAGGTTGGGAGTGCTACATTTGGATCGTTGCGAACGAGAGAAATAATCCACAGGCATATTACAGTAGTCAAAAAGTCGTCCGGGAACATAATATAATATGAAAGGCATTTTTTTCAAAACTGCATACCATTTTTGAGTTGTTGAAAAACTGTCAACAACGCAATGCTACAAATCTTTTCCCGAAGAATATTTGAAACAAACCAGATTTTTTCCATTAGCAGTCGGTTATCCTATGCTTTTTAAATATGCCTCATAACCATTTGACTGGCATCAATAACCAGCCGCAGCTTCATAAATAACACTCGACAGCTCAGCATTGAGCTGCTTTTTAATGCTTTTTATATAAAAGCGACTTCCCTCATCCATTAAAATGTGTCCCATCACCAAAATAGCATTTTAAAATAGACTGTGACAGCAGAGACACCGGAAGCCCAACTAAACTTTTATTTTTTTTTTGCGTGTCCTCATTTACACAGAGCCTCTTCGGGGCATCCTCCACAGAAATCCTGTGGAGCAGCGCCGTCCAGAGCTACACAACCATGCATCGACAATCCATGCAGGTTGAAATAGACTGCTGTCTGCGCTCACAGCTCTCATCACTACTGAGACAATGAGAACAGCTCTCTATGTAATAGCTCTCACTGCGGTTTGTCCCGCTACTCCCTCTGCGCGTTCACAGGCCTAAAATGGGGACACCAGCAACACGCTATTTCACACCTCACACGCCTTACTAAGAGGGATGTACAGGATGTTGCTAACTCCTGACGGTTTCATGCTAGATTTATTTTAGAAAAATATCCATTGAGTTGTCTGAGAGGCATTTTACATCACAAGATTAAACGTCACACGTTGCACATTTCCAATTTGGACAAAATCAACATGTGCCTAGAGATAGTAAAATCAGACAGATGTAACACCGTTGTAGTTGCATACTGTTTACAGGTGAAAAAAAATGATAGCTCGATGATCAAACCTTGACTTTGATATTGTTTGTTCGAAAGCATAAACAGTAGTGGGAACAAAATGGATGTGCGCTAAAAGGTTCAGGAGCAAGTGGACAGCGAGGTGTCCACCTCTTCTGAGGGGTGTTTGGTTTCCGGGGGGGTGAGGGAAGGATTCAGCAGGAAGCCCTGATAAAACCATCGTGCCCACCCCCCCTTCCCCGAGACCAAAGAGGCAGGGGGCTGGGGGTCGCATGTGAGGACTGTAACCCAAGAGGTCTCCACTCACATGACCGAGCAGCTCTTGGCCTTCTCCTTCTTGAAGGTGGAGGAGAGCAAATCCGACTTGCTGGGCAGGTGGAGCAGTCTTTTGGAGAGGCGGCGGGTGGGGCTGGGCTTCGGGAGGGGCTGCAGCTTGTTGATGCACGCCATCGCCGCGGTGCGGAACACGCTGTGGATGCTTTTCTCCGAGGTGAACGCCGAGCACTCCAGGTACGCCTCGGCGCCCAGCTGCTTGGCCATGGCGGAACCCTGCAATAAAGGTGATGAGGGATGAAGGGTGTCGCTCATAACATCCTTTAATATATTATCATTGTTTTCCATTTGCACCAGGGTCACTGTGTAGTGTGGAGTTCAGGAGGAAACGACCCTGCACGCTCATAAAACGACTGTGAAATTAAAAATGAGGGAGCATGACCATCATTGACTCTTCTAGGTGACAACATATCCTTGACCGCTTTGTCATCATAGGAAGTACTGATATTTATAGTTTATCGACTGCCATTGTAATCATACCGCAACAAGTTTTAGGTCGTGTCTAGAAGTTAAGCCACAAGTTAGGAAACTCTCGCAAGGTGGTTTGAGTTAGGCATTGATCTTGAATAGTTAAGGCTAGGATACGTCGTCGGGCAGCGATTCTTGTCAGAGTTTTTGCCAGATTTTGCAATTTGCATGTTACCTTGTAGACACGACCGACTATATTCCTGACAAACTACACGTTACTTATTTTGTCTCACCTGCTCGTAGGTGATGGGAGTCTGTTTCTGATTGGACAGCTCCATCAGCGTGCAGACGTCTGTGCGCAAGTCGGTCTTACAGCCAATGAGCAGGATCCGCGTGCTCGGACAAAAGTCCAGGATCTCAGTTTTCCACTGTTGAACACAAAACGACAGTCAGTTCAGTGGACTGTAAATAATGACCTATAAATATATATTACACAGTATCCTTTGATAAAACAAGCTATATTAGAATAAATTGCTAATATTAAGTATGTGAAAATAGGACACTAAAGAGAAGTATTGAAGCTGTTACCTTCTTCAGACTGCTGTCCACAGTGTCAGGACGGCTGATGTCAAAACACAGCAGAACTGCATCTGAGTCGCTGTAGCACAGGGGCCTCACGTTGTCGTAGTATGGAGAACCTTAGAGGACAGAAAACAGAGAATTATACATGTGGATAAAAGACAAGACACACTTTGAAAACACACGCAGACATCTCTGATTTCATGTAGCCATCAATGCTTTCAGTGCAGCCCCTTTAGACCACTAAAAGCAGAACAAGTGCAGATCTGAATATTGCTGATTTGTGAGACAAACATTTCAGAGGAACCATTTTGAAATATTGGCAAAGATCGCAAATGTTTTCCTCATTTTCTTGTAGTTTCCATTCTTTGTATTTCTCAAAGTTCCTCTATATGATTTTTTATCCCTGAGTGTTTGATGGAAAAGGCCTTTTGATATTTTTAATACTTTGAGGTCACATTAAAAGGCACAATTTCATATCAAAGGTACAAAAGTCTGGGCTACATTTGTTTTGTCCGCGATTTGAGTAGTATTGACTACTTTAAAAAGACATCGATTCTAAAATGATATAAATACAAAGTGGGTGCCTGCATCACTTCCAAACGTTTTCACTACTTTTGTATGTTTGTGCCAACACAGCCCTGACACATTTAGCTGGCCTGTGTCACATTACTGTGGAAACTATGTGACATCAGATATAGCACACAGCGGTGCATAGTCGCACACTTCCACATCAAACATGTGAGAGAACGGCAGAAAGGAAATGTAGCATGGAGTGATGCTTCTTGTCACCTGCAGTTAAATACAGCAAGATGTACTATTTGTGACAATAAAATACCCCACAAAACAACATGTCCCTCTTCAAACATTTAAAAACAACATATAAGGAGGCTTATTATTTAAAGCAGCAGTGGGTAGAAATGGAGCAAATATGATTCAAAAAAGTTATTTTATAAAACGGTCCCTATATCCTGACAGTGGCGTATGAGACTCTGTGTCCTCCCGTGCTCCTAATGGCATCTGCAAGATTTCACAGACCGGAGGAAAACAACCAATCAGAGCCGAGCTGGAGCCTTGCCGTCTCTGAGCAGCTGTCAATCACTCGTGAACTCTGATCAAACGGTCAAACTAGGCAGCGCTGATCAAATATGAGTCAATATTATGTTACTGTAATGCCTATTTCTCACCTCAAAAGTTTTCAGAAACATCGTGTAGTGTACTGTTTAGCTGTAAAGTAAGAAAGTTTGTGACCCAGCAGCCATGTTGAGATCAGTTGAGGAAATACCAAGCACCGCCCACCAGCCGGAGCACAGCCAATAGGAACGCTCTCTCTCTGAAATGACCTGTGATTGGCCAAAGTCTCCCGTCACAGGCTAGATTTTTTAAAGCCTTAAAACAGAGCCATGAGGAGGTGCAGAAGTCTAGTTTTCTCTCAGAACACTTGAATTACAATATGCTGAAAGGTTATTATGGGATTTTTGCCCAACGATGCCAAAAACATTCTGCCTACTGAAGCTTTAAAGCATTAACTGAGTCCATTATTCACATCACTATTAAAGGTCCCATATCGTGCTCATTTTCAGGTTCATACCTGTATTTTGTGTTCTACTAGAACATGTTTACCTACTTCAATGTTTAAAAAAAACCTTTATTTTCCTCATGCTGTCTGCCTGAATATACCTGTATTCACCCTCTGTCTGAAACGCTCCGTTTTAGTACATTTCAATGGAATT